>JAHWFP010057031.1:36747-58115 GCA_023313725.1 Lithobius niger
GGGTTAAGTTCTGTGTTTCAACCAAAATCTCGTGCACGAATTGGACACTTTAGGAAAGAATTTGTGTTGATGAAAATGCATACAGGTGAATCCATGGCAAAATATTTAGCGAGGATCCGGAATGCAGTCACCGATTTGGAGGATGCCAGCAAGACAATTGCAAAAGAGCATGCCTACCAAATGATTTGTGGTTTACCGAGCGAATGGGATTCAGTTGAGCGTTTGTACGTCTTAGAAGACGACGAGTTTGAACCCAAAATAATTAAAGAGCGACTGTTGACCGATTTGAGTGACGTAACCCTACTATCCAAAGTCTACTATTCGTTGGTGACGAGAAACATGCCATGCCGATGGGCTATAACCGATAATCTAAAATGAGAATCAAGGGATAGGGGTGGTCAACGCAACCGATGACGAATAGATCCACGAGTCCATTTCGTAGGAAAACAAATGGGAAGAAGAATAACCTACATTTTTTTCTGTGGCAAGAGAGGAAATTTTGCCCGCGATTGTCCAGATTCTACCAACCATCTGGGATCTGAAAGAAGACGCAGAAGAGATGATGGTTATGCTTATTTTGTAGAAGCCAAGATTGCACCGAAAACGGAAGCTTGCTTGCTACTTGATATTGCAGTGACTCATCATTTCTGCAACAATAAGGACTGGCTTACATCTTTCGTTCAAACGAATAGTAACCCAGCAGTGCTAGCTGAAGGCACATCAAAGATTTGTGAAATTGGCTTTATCAGCTTCATCATCTACAAGTACAGGAACGCAACTCATTACTTTGAGGGACGTGATGTACGCACCCAATATGAGGAGTAATTTGACCTCTGGATCAATGATTGTCGAGCGAGGAAGCAAGACCACAACCGATAACCGAGGCCTTATCATACTCGATCCAAGAGGGACCATTGTAATGAAAGCACCATTAGAAGAAAGATTCTTCGTAAATAAGAGGACATGTCGTACAGAAGTCATCCTCGAATCCATTGAAGAACGATGGAGTGAAGCGCAACAAGTCTCCACAAAGAACTTCGTTCACGATAGGGGTAGACAAAGAAGAGCCTCAAAGACCTACAGTATTTCACCAAGGTACTTGAGAAGGCAACAAGGAGAAGTCCCCTTGGACAGTCACTGAATTGTGGCACAATCGTTGAGGCAAAGTAAGTGTGACACTTTTGAAGATATTCAAGACGGCAAAGTAAGTGGTGTGAAGACACTGTCAGCTGACAATCCAATATGTGGTGCTTGTCGACTTGGGAAGTCTACATACACCACCATGTGACATTTATGGAAAGAAGTTTCAAAGCGTCTTTGGACTTAGTGCTTTCAGACGTCTAAGGTCCTGCACCTGTCACTTCTTGCGGCGGAGCCCGTTATTTCATTTTCTTAATCGACGATTACTCAAGAAAAGGTGCACAATTTACACTATGAAGACCAAAGATGAAGCGTATGCAAAGTTTCAAGAGTTTCTAGCAGCAGCGGAACTCGCATCTGGAAGAAAATTACGTCCTTTGAGAACCGACAATGGTCTTGAATAATGTGCGGGACATTTCAACCAAAAGTTGACTCGTCTGGGAATACGAGCCGAACGTACGAACGTTTACAGCCCGCAAATGACCGGTGTCGCCGAACATCACCAACCATTGTTAGATTTCGTAAGAACAATGCTTATATCAGCAAATCTCTCATGAGAATGGTGGGCCAAGATGGTCCCCACAGCACCGTATATCAAGAACAGTGTGGCACATTCAGGACTGAATGGTGATATACCGAATGCATTTTACTTCAAGAAGCAACCAAGTGTTGGACATTTGAGGAGGATTGGATCGTTGTGTTTTATGCATGATGACCGAAGATCGCGCGTTAAAGTATAACCAAGCTCATGATCGGGAGTCTTAGATATCAGACGATGGCTCTCGGCAACAATAAGGTAAGACTTCGCTGTTTAACACATTATTGCCGAAACGCCATCGTCTAACGTATTTGTACAACGACAAGTTGAATCTGTAGCTAATGAGCCGTTGTAGCAATAAAGCGACAGTGTTAGCGCATTATTGCCGAACCATCGTCGAACATATTTGTACAACCGTAGTAACCGAGCCATTGTTGTGATAGTATAACGATTCATTGTTCGCGGGAATGTTCTTTGCTCCAAATCCGTTTTTAAAAATCTATAACTGCGATAAATGCCTGATTTGTTTATTTCAATCAATTTTAGCTATTTCCTTCGTGTCTTTCTTCTGCTGCAATAAATGTATTATTTGGAAACATTAATACGTAAACATTGATGGCGGTAGTAGATTTACTAAACGTAGGTAAGAACCAAAGGCCTTCTTTTTCTTACTTACGTAAGTAAGAACCCCACCCCACGCCTTCGTTTTCTATGTCTAGAATTCGTTTTTCTTAATTTAAAATTTATAGTTGTTAATTTAATGTGTGAAACACATTTATAATACGTCACGAAACGATTTGGGATACGTAAACATGGACAGCGATTGTATTTTTGCTACTTTAGTAAGAACCAAAGACCTTCGTTTTCTTACTTACGTAAGTAAGAAACTCGCGCCTTCGTTTTCTTTCTTGTGCAAGCAAGAAATCCACGCCTAGCCGTGGTTCTTACTAGTGATGAGACGACGGTTTCATTGTTGTAGCAGTGTCTTCATGATATAAATCAACTGCTGCAACAATGGTCCAACAATGAAAGAGTTGTACAAGCAGGATATGCCATGAACACCAGAGACTACAAAGTTTGGTGTCCAGACGAAGGGAAGTTTGTCAGGTTTGACGAGAAGCGGAATGGTGGTGAAGTCTTGAACACACAAAAGACTATGTGGATTTTCAGCCAGAAGTCGCATCAAGTATACTGTGTAGGACATACAGCTTACGTCCAAGACTTCAAGTGAATCCACAACGGAACGCCACTACTCAACAGCGAGACCATGTGGTGGTCCAAATTGATGAAGACCCAATCGACCCAGTTGAAAGTGATCAGCTGGAACAGAACCGTCGTTGAGACAGAAGAGTGACAAGGGATAAAGAGAAGCCGACTACCAGGTAGAATGAGACGACGACTCGGGTAGAGAAGCCAACTACAAGTCAAGCGCTACCTGCAGTAAATATTGCCCGTTCCCAAAGACCTGCACCAGGATGGAAAAGAGGCAGCAGTCCAGCAATTTGGCAAAGACCAAGGAAGAGCTGCTATCGTTACGAGGGAGGCCTTCACCAGACGTCCATAACAGATTTTGGACTGTACTGTGCCAAGCTACAGCTACCATTTGATTTTACTACATTACATTTTAGCACCAAGAATCGAGAAACGGCTAAAGAGAGCTGATCCTTCCAAAGACCCCACTGCAATCTGAAGGTCAAGTTGAGAGGGATAGCCGCCCTGAATATAGAAGTACATCAGAGACGACTCCGGCGTCCGATACTAGACAAGCTGAGAAAGACTACAATTGGTAATTGCCGTAGATCCTGCTCCAGCTGGATTTATTGGAAATCCAGAAGTCTACTGTGCTGAATTGAAGATCCCAGTCAGCTATGAGGAAGCCATTCAGTCCCCTGAAGCGAAAGAATGGAAGCAGGCTATGAACGAGGATGTGAACACCATGAAGACCAGAAGAGCATTCACCTCAATCTGTAAACCGGAGAACCATAGGGTCAAGATGGGTTTACGCAGTGAAGCAGGACTCGACAGAGAAGACCGCCCTATTCCGAGCAGGATTCGTTGCTCAAGGCAACACGCATCGAAAAGGTTTTGACTACTTTGAAATGTTCTCGCCAGTGATTTCATTCACGGTCAGTTTCTTTTTCATGTTGTGTGTTGCGGATGGGTTAGTTGCCATTTGGACGTCAAGTGCGCATACTTGTACGCGCACTTAGAAGAAATTTAAGAATAAGAAAAAGTGCCAGGATACCAACAAGAAGGAAACAGCCTGGAGACTGCACAAAGATCTTTATGGTTTACACCAGTCTGGACGAAAGTGGTTCGAAGAGCTGGATGCCACTTTTACAAATCTGGGATTGGACAAACTGTAAGCAACCAATTGCATTTATACATACAAGCGTCGAGTGGTAGTGCTTGTGTATGTGTATGTTGATGACTTGGCCATCTATGCGAAAGACAAGACGTTAGCAGAGATCATCGACATTCTCGCAGGAAAATATGAAGTTCAAAATTAGGAACGCTAAGAAGGTTCTTAGGCGTAGAGTTTGAACAGAGGAATGGAATTTGGACGGTGCGCCAGCGGAGCTACGTGGAGGATTTGACACATCACTGTGGACTGGACAATAAGCATCAGTGACAGTTCCTCTGGATGCAAGAGTTGTTTTGACTGCATGGAAGAATCTGGAGGGAGGAGGGTTGACTCTACCAAGTATCGATCACTTATCGAGCCCTTATGTTTGTAGCATCCCGGATACTACCGGATATGTTGTTTTCCGTCATTGTTCTGTCGCAATTCAACAGCAACCCAGGATTGGATCATTGCAGAATGGTACAACGTGTTTTGAAGTATGCGAACACGACAATAGACCTTGGATTACAATGTGAGCCGACATCTGAAGCCCCCTTTTTGAAGTTCGTTACTCACCTTTCGTGGGCATCCAACGTTGACGACAGAAGATTATGGAGCGGCTATGTAGGATTTCTGTCAGGAATGCCATTCACATGGCCAGCACAAAACAGCGGTGTGTTGCACTATCCACCATGGAGGATGAGTTCGTAGGCCTACCCTCAACCATCGTAGAAGTTATGTGGTTGACGGCCATCTGCTGAGAAATGACATGGATGTCATTGTCATTACAAGACCCCGTGGTAGTGTTGTGTGACAACGAAGCAACAATCGCATTTACTAGAGACCACCCGGAGCGCATGCAAACAAAACGTATAGACCTCCGGTACAAGTTTGTCAGAGAAGCCGTGAACGAAATTTTGCGTGTGTTACAGTATGTGCCGAGTCGTGATAACGTGGCCGACATATTTACGAAGCCATTGCCACAGTGCCCTTTGAAAGGTTCTGCCATGCAGTTGTGCGCTGAACGAAGAGAAGAGAACCCAGACCTCACCATGGAGCGTTAGTATAAAGGGGTGGTGTAGTGTTCTAATCAAACTCCAAGTAAAGTCCTCCAAGTTCTTTCAGATGTGCTTCTGGCTCAGTTTGCCTTAGTGGTGTTTCCTGGGAAACATGGCCCTGCCAACTGAGCTCCTCTGGTTCTTCTTGCCTACACTTTTGATGAAAGCAGTCATGGCTCAATTCTGCTCGTGCCCTGTATGAAGCCTTATGGGAATTTGAAGCCCTTTTATGATGATATTATTGAAAACCAAAGTAACGATTATGTATCTGGACTATACAGCTAAGTGTATCAAATAGCCAAGTGTGTTACATACCGTAAATCCCCGCATATAAGCCCTGGGTTTATTTTCGAATTTAAGCCCATGCTCCGGATATAAGCCCATATGGGCTTCTATGCAGGACAATGATTTTATGGGAGCAGGTGTCGACAATCTTCCAGTAAGCGAACCACATTTCCACGAAAACATAAATTAAATGTTTGTTTTCGTTGCCATTTTATTTTATTTTGTAATATTTCACTTAACCTATTATTAAGTCTTAGGAAAAAACATTGCAAGGATTCTTTTTTTCTTTTATGCCAGAATAAGTGTACGAAATAACAATTATTGTCTGTAATGCAAAAATTTAATTGACTAAGTATTGTATTTTACAAAAGTGACTCGGTGACAGGGCTTTCTTTTTTTTTTTTTTCAAAGGCCTTCTGTGTGATATTTTTGTCAAAATAGTTTTTCCTTAAAAAAAAACAAAAAAATAAAAGGCAATAAAAATAAATATAGGGCGCTTTAAGACCCAAAAGTCGGAAGCTCAACTTAATTTTGCTTATATTGTACTCTGAAATGCTGGAGACGCAAAACAAAATGTCTTCCTGTCAAAGTCGCAATAAAAATGGGTCAGCAGCAGGGGGCCTGAAAAACAACAATTTTTTTTCGCGGCTTTACTCTGTTAACGGGATTTTCTTTGTATTTTAAGCAGTATGAACGTATATGTACGCCCCCAAAAAATCATTCAAAACGTAACAACGTCGAAGCTTTAAAGGGAGACTGCGGGTCGAAAAACGCAATATTCGGCCTAACCATCGATATGAGAAAAGCAGAAATTCGCTACATGACAGTCATGTTCTGTAAAAAAAACCGTTGTTACCGATATCTATAATTTTATAAAAAGCAATTTAGTTGATTGTAGACTCAATAAAAAACTGCAAAAATGTCATTTTCATTCTTTTTTCCTAAGTTAGAAAGCAGAAAATTGGTTATTTTTGATCAGCGGTAGCGGTCGAAACATTTGACTGGGCGGCGCCATCTTGGATTCGTTGGAAAGCTGGAATTCCCCTGTATCCAGGCATCTCAACATATTTTCTCGACGGCCATGTAGCACTAACCAATCAGGTGGATTGTATTAGGCCGTTTATGGCTGTTTCAAGCAAACTTTCCAAAGCATTTGCAGATCGTGTTCCCTCATTGGCCGGTTGGCGCCACGTGACCGATTTGGCCCGCTCTCATTGGCTGATGCGCGATTTCAACACGACCGCTGCCTCGCTCGCTTCGCGTGAGCGCTTGTTTTAGTTCGTCGTTGAAAATCACAAGAAAGATGATGTTTCACAGCATTAAAAAATTAAAACACCAGCCACGATACAAAACTAAAATGGAAAAGGAGCCTATAAACCTTCACACTATCGCCTATCAGGTGGGAACAACGATTTCTAGCCTAACGAAGTATAGTTATTAATCCAAGGCCTAACTAACGCCGACATAACGGACGCGTTTTGTCAACACGGAGATTTTTAATTTTGGTTCATTACCGCCCGTAATAAAAAAAAAAATGTTCTCCGAAACCATTAAAGCCATTTATTTGATTTGTTCTGTGCACCTTAATAAGTATCTGTTGCGTGCGTGTAGTAAGATTGAAATAATTGTGTCCAATAGTTTTCGCAAAAATAAATATTTCGTTAGTGCCTCACTCCACGGGTGACGAAGAAAAAACCAACTTACTCCATGAGCGACGACAATTTTTCTTTAACTAAATAGTGCTAGTATTTATACAACCTAGTTCGAATATAAAAAAAAAAACTTTTTTCGCAAATAAGCCCTGGGCTTATAAGCGAGTCATTTTAGCCATTAGTGTTTACAAAAACGCATTATTTCGTTTATTAGCCCATGGGCTTCTTTGCGGGGATTTACGGTAATTGTATTTCACTTGCAGGAACTAGTAAACTGGGTGTGGGTGTTCTTTAACTTACCAAGCCTAAGCCTACTTTGAATATCTTTGCATATAAAGAGTGCGAAGTTGCCCCTTGTGTTTTAACTATTCTATGTTTAAGAACCAGCATTTGTAAATGGTTATTAAACCCCTAAAAACAACACAAGACCTACTTTCAAAGATAGAGGTTCTGTCCGCAGCAGATGTCGCCCTCACTGACAAAGTGTTTCAGCTACAACATCAGGCCTCTCTTCGGCGATTCCAGCTTGACCTCGCCAATTCCAAGATCAAGTTGTTTTCCCAACTATCTGACAATTCTTAACGTTCGTGGCGCCTTCAACACTGTAAGCTGTCAACTACACGTAAGCCACACTTCGAATTATCTCGACTCCAACGAAAGCGAGGGCACAAGCGTCACGATCCCCAGCATGCGACGCTGCTTTCTCTGATTGTAGTTCCACCACTCGAAGCCCCGGCAATTGCTCAGCCACCGCCACACATCCCGCTAGATTTAGCTAGCTCATAGTCTCTCCTCCGACACCAGTAGCATTCCGATGGAATCAAGTGTCTCAGCAACCAACAGATCATGTCCTCCCTAGTTGGCCTTCAATGATTGCTTCTCTCCCACCAGACAAGTACAATTCCTCTTCCATATGGCAATACAATGACACTACGGAATTCATTCCGGTATACCCTGGCATCATTCAGTGGTCTGATCACATCATAAAGACCCTATCCTGTGCGGCCTATCGTAAGACAGCCAAGGGCTTCTCGCTCGACTTCACCAATAGCGACGTTTTTCTAATTCACACTTATTCTTCTTGTCGCATTGTTGAACGTAGGCCAGACTTGTTTACGACCCTATCATTTTCATCAAACTAGCGCCGTTCAGACCACTTCCTGAAAATCAGAAACCATGCCTCTTTCACACCTTGCCTTCTTCAATCAATCCGTCTCCTACGAATTATGCATCTGCTTTTCACTTAGATTTATCCCCGACAGATGATCACACTTGTTCACTTTCGACCGGGATGCACTTGTTTCTTGACTTCTGGACTTGTTTCTGACAACTACATGAATATTCTGGATATCCCAGGATTACTCTGGTCTTGGTTCATCATCCTGCGTATCTCCTCCTTTCGTTTCACACACTTTATTTCATTTCATTCCACATAGTCACACGTTTAACCTTTTGCATATCGAACTTTCAAGCCCACCACGGACTCTAAACATTGCTACTGGATTGCCTGGCCTGGTCTCATCTGATGTTTCATTTTGACACGAACTCTGAACCTAGACGTCCTGTTCTCCTCGTCATCATGTTGCTTCCTCGACCGGAGGATCGTCAGCTCGACAGCTTCCACAAGACTTGCATGCTGTCTACAGTATTCTTCGAGACCTTTACCCAGAACGACAGAAAGTTAGCACTGCACGTTCATTGACCATCTTGGATTACCACTGAACGACTTTTCTCCCCATACTGATCTCCCCCCCCCCCCACTTTTTCTATCTTTAGCTATACTTAGAAATATTTTTTAAATTTCACATTTAATAAGAATGGCAATGAACCTTACGTGCTTTCTGCTACTGTTCGACAAGGACGAATGAAGTTAAACTACGTCGTTGTAAGTCCTACACCTCTGTCATCGTTGGAAGTTGGGAGATTGGATCTGTCGCCGTCTACTGTGGCCCCTTTCGGCTGTCGCCCATCGCTCACCGAAGTTCTGACTTTGGTACCCACGCTTTCGCAATTAGTCAAAATTGTCCCCTTTCTTTCAGTTCATGGGGTCTTAGATCGTAACCTTGGGGTGACTGTCAAGTGGTGCTCTCCGCCTGTTTTGACGAGGTCTACTTTGATGCTAAAATATAGTCAATGCATATTTTCGGCGGCAACTAGAAACCTTAAAATGTTAGGTGCAACCACCTGTTTTTTGCTTCTGTTGCCTAACCGAAAATATACATTACCTATGACCCACCCTGCCTCCCCTCTTGAGTCTCACTTGACATATTGAGAAGAACGAAAGATGGAACACGTGGGTGCCTCGGCGATTTTATAGGAGGGACGCGGGACGCATGCGCTCTGAGGTTACAGAGCTGGCAGAAGGCCTATAATTTTGCTTCTCTATGGAAAGGGCATCCGAGAAAAGATGCTAAAATATAGGTAATGTATATTAGTGGTTAGACAATAGAAACAAAAATCAGCCTGTTGCACCCAGCATTTTAATGTTTGTTACTTGCAGATAATGCAGCAGCTTCCTTCACTGGAAGAATTGCGCCAACGTGTGCAGGATGCTCTCAAAGCGCTTCGTAATGATCACAGGCGATCTCTTAATCCAACGCCCTACAAGGTAAAGCTTTGCCTAACTATTGTATTGCAATTAGTGAAGTAGGCTATATTAATTTCTGCATAACCCACAGGGACGAGAGAGGAAGTTTGTAAACCACCTTATATGCTTTAGGGGAGATTGAATTGTGCCATTATTCTCGTTAAGAATTCAAAATGTGAGTAGGTTGCTGCAATGGTTTTTGCGGAAATTTCGTGGTTCGGTTTGACGAATTTCCACTACCTTCGAGGAAAAATCTCCTTGCCCAGCACGCGGGGGAAACTACACCAAAGCCTGTGAGCGCTTAAGCGTCATGCCTGGAATCTTTGAAGAAGTGTTGCTTAGCGTCAGGATTCACACTCGCGTACTCGGGTAGTCGAGTGTCATAGAAAATCCACACTCACGGTCTACGAGAACAAATTAATGGTGTCAAGCGGAAAGAGTGGATGCATGTAATCCCGAGGTGACGGAGTTAGCAAGATTTTTGGAGCTTCTGTTAGGAAAAGGCCTGTCCACGATAGCCATCAAAGGCTACAGAACAGTAATTAATTCCATAACCTCCTTTCGATTTCTCCCTACGTGCAATTGCATAAGTCTTCTCTTTTACATCTCTTTAAAAAAACTCTACTCATCCCACTAGCAATGGCTGCTAGACGAAAAGAACTGGCAGCCTCGACAAGAGACAGATTATAGGGGAACCATAAGGACTTGTCCAAAGTCATTCGAGATTTCGGAGCAAAATGTTCGAAACCGAAGAAGCCAATATCGGGGCATTCTATCAAGGAGCGTGTGCAGTGTCCAAATCAGGCAATGTGCTTCTACCTACACAGGACCAAATAATTGGAACAAGAAGACAATGGACTATCCCCTTGGCAAGAAACCTCTCAATCCCAGTCCACCTCCATCGAACAAACTGAATTTTATGATACTTCATTGGACATCTTGTTTCTTCTAGATCAAAAATGGGACAGGTAACACCTTGTAGAGAACCGGTGTCACCAGGGGTCATTGGTCAATGGATCTGCAGGATCATCCATACAGCTTATGAAACAACAGATCACTGGGGTCAACCGGCATCATTGAGAGCCAATGAACTCTGGGCACTGGTATCATCCTGGGCCTTCGCTGCGTGTTTACCCCTGGAAGATATTCTCGGCCTTTTCATGAAGGAATAAAAATATGTTTTATAGCCGACGAAAATATATATTACCTAATACCAGTAAAAACACCGTTATTCATCTTACTATGAAACACTACGACGATTGAAAAATGTCACATGAGACTCACAAAAAACGCACACTTTTCACATTTAAGGTAGACTATCTTCGTTGTGAAAGTGTGCATTTTTGTGAGTCTCGTGTGACATTTTTCAATGTATTACCTGTTTTAAGCTTTAGCAGCCTCCTCCCATTTGGAGCTATATTTCCCCAGATCAAAAGTTGTCTTCCCTGCCATGCTTGTAACTACTGTGCCTCTCCGGAACTGGGTTCGCCTATATTCACCGGAACGCAACTGGCCGTAATCATCTTTCTTCCTAGGGCAATCGTGTGCGTGGTTGCTTCTGAAGCTCTCCTCGTTTCCCGATTCCGAAGATTTCATCGTTCGTGATTCCGAAGGTAACACCGTTCCTCGTATACTCTCCGGTCCTCTTGGCTGTTCCGGACTCCTCTACTGATTGTGGTCCTACTTCTTCTATCCCTCTAACGATTCCCGGAGTTTGCGACTCCACTTCGGTCTTTCCAGCTGTCTCGTCACCTGCACCTCCTCTGCGGCCCGTCCCGTCCGGATGTCCCATGCTGTTCCAGCACGACGCCAAGGGAGACCGCCTGCTTCCAGGATTGTGGCGGTCCACCCTCCTCGGCCTCCACCGCCTTCCGCCTTTCCAGCACTCCTATCAAATTTTCTGGATGTTGAGATTCGGGCCAGTTTTCGCCCTCGCTGGCCTTTCCGGACCTTGCACCAGTGTGACTCCTCTCAACTGCTTCGTCCTCCAGCTCCTTCCGCTCCTGTACAATCACCGAGATTTGTGCCGCCTGTTTCTGTTTCGTTGCCGGTGCTCTTTCCGACGTTTTCTCGTGCCTTCTGCCTTCCGAATACCAGCCCTGTGGATTGTTGCTTTCCGGGCCCGTCTTGTCCTTCCGTTCCTATTCCTACCGGAACGATGCCTCCTTCACTCACTGATGAACCGCTCTGCTTCCTTTGTTTGGAAGATTCTCACGACACAGGGGGCTCTCCTCCTTCTCTTTCGTTGCTTTGCTCTCCGAATTGCCTTTCCCTGACACCTCGCTACCGGTTACTCTACGCAAGACGTTTCGTCCCTCAATGCCCGGCACCATGCCTCTACTTCCAGCTCAAGCACCGGCCTCGCGTTCCCTCCTCTCGGAATGTTCCTTGTCCGATATCCAACCCTCCTGCACCGCCTTACTTTCACCACCTGTCATTTTAGACGTTCCTTCCGATTCCTTCTAAATGTCGTGCTTTCTGTTTCTTACAAAAAAAAAAACAAATGATGAATGAGTGCAACGGAGTGACATGCTGAGAAGAATTGAACTACATATTACAAGAAGAAGGACAAATACAGCACAGATTGACGGTGGTTGCCACATCGCCTGGACTGGTGCTCTGCCTCGTTCTGTTTCCCGTTGTTTCTAACTTGGCCTGATTCCTACAGCGTTTTACCTTTTGCCCTTTCCATAGCATATTAACTAGGATCGGAGGAGAAGCGGGGTGGGGGGGGGGGTCGTCGTCCCGACTTTGCCGTCTACTTTTACCCAGCATCCACGTTCATTCATGATTGGATTCTGGAGCCAGTCCATCTGCTTCCCTTTCAACGATACTACTTGTCTCATTTACTCTCTATGGGGTGCTTGCTTCTCCTGCTCCTGCTTCTTCAACACCTCCACTCCACATTGTGGGTTCTTCGCTGGTGTCATGGACTGCACCCTCCATTCTGTCTCGATGTGTTATCAAACGAGTTCCCATCAATTCCAGCCGTTCTACTTATCTTCCACCTCCTTCTCTTCGATTCCCATAGACACAGTACCACCGTATCCGGTCCTGAGCCTCCAACCCCGCCTACAGTCTTTCCTGAATTCGCTTTCCTCTATGACGATTCCGACAGACTACTATTCTGCTATCGACTCCTTCCTTTCAACGTTCCTCTTCCGCACTGTTTCCTTTCCAACGTGCACTTTCCGCTTTTGCCAAGGGAAGGGGCCGTTTTATAGCCGACGAAAATATGCTTTTCCTGTTTTGTATAGCGATTCCCTCCTATTGAGCTATTATTCCCCTAGAAGCTTGAAAGTTGGCTTCCCAGCCGGGCTTGTACTACTGCGCATGCGCCGGATTGGGCTGGCTATGTATACTCCGCGCAGCCGTCCGATGGCATTATTTCTCCTATGGCGCTCACAATAACGTGACCGCCTCGAGCTCTCCTCACTCCATCCTCTCCTTCCGATCCGCTTGTCCTCAGGACCAGCTGGCTTCGTCATCCCATAGGATGCATCCTACTCGAATTCGTTCGAAGGATGGCTTCTGCCAGGATGCCCTCTACTGCCAATGATCCTCTGGATGTCCCGGTTGAAGCTTCGTTCCCGGCCACCTCTATCCCAACTTTAGGAGGAGGTAGACGAGGATCGATCCGTCCTCTCCTCAGACAAGGATACGTCCGCCTCCATCCTACATATTGCATCCTATCTACCTTAAGCCAAAGGATGGCCTTGCCTAGGATGCCCTCTCCTGCCAAGGACCCGGATTCCCCGGTTGTAGCTATGCTCCCGGCTACCTCTGTTCCATCTTCAGGAACGATCAGGCAAAAGGACCAATGTGTCCTCTTCACACAAGAACTCCGACGATCCTCAGGACCAGCTGTCCTCACATCCTCTACAGCCTACGTCCGCAGGCACTTCCATCCAAGGGATAGCCTCTGCTAGAATACACTACTACGGACCTTCTGGATATCCCAGTTGAAGCCTCGCTCCCGGCTACCTCTGCTCTGTCTTTAGGAGCGTACACGCGGAGGAACAATCCATCCTCTCCACACACCGGTTCTCAGACCAGCTGGCTTCACCAACCTACGTGTCACTAAAAAGTCCGCTGATAATCAGGTTACTTATAGCCTATTCTGCTGCAGCTGAAGAATGGCCTCTACTAGGATGCCTTCTCCTATCAATGAAGGACCTTCTGGATATCACGGTTGAAACTCCGCTCCTGGCCGCCCCTGCTCCTTCCTTAGGAGCGGGTGGACAGAGGACCGATGCTTCCTCTCCCCAAACAAGGATGCTTACATCTCCACATGTGTCGTGCCGCTTCCCTGTCCGTCACTTCTCGACGGTCCGCCTACCGCCTCATTCACCGCACACAGCCTTCCCAGCGCTGCAATCCTCTTTTCTAACAGAAGCAGCTAGAGGCACCTTTTGCAAGAGCCAGCCTTCCTGAGGACGCGTTCCTTGCATTTCACGGGTGTTTCCATCCAGAGGACCGTCCATCCTACACAATGAACGTGCGATCCAAGGACGTCCGCACTCTCCTTCGTTCCCGTTTCCGCCTTCACCGGTTACAACGATTCCTCTCGATTCCTCGAACAGGCCCTAAAAAAAAAAGTCACGGCAACAAAAGAGCAACTAACACAACATTCAGTTCGAATGAAGGCTCTGACTCGACAAGCAGTCGGCTTGAGACCCGTTCCTACTTCATCTCTTGCCTCTTGTCAGTCCGCGACCTGGTCCTCATCCTTCTACACGCTGTACTGTGTACTACATTCAACACACGTCGACACCATCCTACGCTTCATATTTACATCACTACCCTCCTGCCCTTCAATTATTGTAAGCGTCTCCGGACGCAAAAGACACTATCTTGTAACCTTCCTTTCCAGTTAAACACGGATGCACAGTTGGCTCCACTATTATACTTTGTTTCAAACACAAATACAAACAAACAAGTTAGACGGATGGCAACCCAAGCATGACAACGGACAGTTTGGCATCCGCCCCTCTTGCATCTCGTGCGTCTTGCACAGTTTTCACGTCAATGCATCCTCAACTACATGCAACCTGGATCTTCATCATTTTCAGCAGTATGTTTGTGCTAGCATCCGCACACATTACAAACACCTACATATGTAAACGCGGTCTCGTATCAGACACTCGTGGTGAGGACACCTCAACACCACCGAAGAAAAAACCTGAGGGCAGCACTCTTACCTACCAGAAGAGCATCGTCTTAAAAATGTAAATAATGTATATTTATTTAGGCATAAAGCCGAAACCCTTTCCAGCTTAGTTGTGTTTTAGATGTTGACAACTCACGATACTTTTTATTTGTAACAAGTGACGACTTTGCTTATTTATGAAAAATGTCCGATGTTCAAACCAGTTTAAAATCTAACCTAAACTGCGGTATAGCCCTTTAAATACTAGCTGGAACATTTAATCTTTTTATTTGTGCACTTAATGCATTTTGGTAAATTTAACTTCTTGCCATGCACCCTACCGGAGCTCCAATGTTTACGTTTGTATATTTTCACGGACCCAGTGTATGATTTTATGTTTATTTTTTATAGCATCTACATCCAAACTCCGACCGTAGTGAACCTCTAAAAACGTAAACAAACTAGCTTTCCTTCGTTGTAAACATGCATTGTATATAGCAGTTTCATTCCCAAAGTCGAATAATAATTCTGTGCATTACACTTCGTCCCCCCCCCCCTCCTTCAATAGTTGCGATGCATAACATCGTAGTTTATTTTAATAGGCCTAAAAATCACGTTGTTATGAGTTGAAAACTCACTTGCACTTTTCAAACCTGGCCTCTAAGTTCCAAGTCGGCAATTCCCTTTGTCAATTCGAATCCATCCAACCAAAACACTGCTTCAATTCCGTCAACCAGTCAGAGCGCTCAAGCTACCCCGGTCGTCCGCGCTGCCACACCAACTTCCGGTAGTGACAGCTCGGCCGATTTGGGTCAGTCTCTCCTCTTCCAGATGTCCGACTCCTCTTCCCCGCACCCCCCCCCTCCGCAGCTATCCTCGGCGTCCGCGCCAACTTCCGGTAATGGGTATAAAACCCCAAACCCAGAAACACTCGTTAGCACAGCTCAAAGATTCTCAAAGCTAGAGGTCGCGACGCCGGTCGGGAGTGGAGATGCCGCGGTCCGATTGTTGCCATGCCGGGCAAAGGTGGTGGTTCGTATCGTACTTAGTTTAGCTTTAAAAGTTTAATTTTTGGACTTGCATTCAAAATTTATAGTTTAAACTTAACTTAACCTCGTAGCTTTAGAAAGTAAATTTATGGTGCGTCAAGCCAAACAGCATTTCGGACGTTGGTGGCTTTAATTTAAGGGTTCACGGTCCCTTACTAAAAACCAGCTTTTTTTTTCATGTTTTTTTAAACGCAGTTTAAAGTAAACAAAGGACGGTTTGATCTTCGTGGGGTTTCCATCGATTAAACGCTCGGGTCCACTTTATAGGTAGCTGCGGCTCTGTAATTTAAGGAGTTGACTTATCAACAGCAACTCTGGGAGGTTTAATGCTTTGCTGTTACACGTAGAAACAAAACTGTAAAACGGGTCTACTTTTATTAGTAAGCCGAGGCTGTTGATAATTTAGAGGGCTCTTTTGCGAAATCCCCTTGTGCCTATACAAATCACTTTTTCTATTTGAAATTGTTTTACGTGAACCTCGTGTTGGTTCTAGTGTCGAATTTTATTGTAAATTCCCCGTGTTATTTATAAACTAATTCAGTTGTAAATTTGCCAAATGTAAATGTAAGGTGCGTTTTGATTTTTAACATGTTTGTTCAAAAATAAAACCAGGAGTTTAAAACCCAGTTGGTTTACTCGTCCGTCGTTCGCTAGAAGTAAGAAATTAAGACAATTCTCTTAAACTTAGCTAGCCTAATTTTCCGACCTTGGTGGCAGCGGTACCGCTTATTATTACAGTTAGCCTACAATATTAGGACATGTGTAGCTCCATTCCCTACGCCGTGACTGTAGCTGTTGTGCTTGTTTGAAACAAAAAGTACCCAAAAGTAATAGTAAGGAGATCTAGTTACACCAGGCGACCGGCGATGTTACAAGCACCTACCCCGTCGTAGCATCCGCCGTTACACATACCCGTCCCCGTACGTCCGCCTCACCAATCTTTCCATCCGCTTCCTGTTCATTTGGATAACACCATCTTTCATACAATTACCAACGATAATGAAGCATCGATGTCTTGCCTCCGATGACGGATGCAACAATCTCATACCGCCGTCCCACGGATGGATGTTACCTCCGCCGTCCCACGGATGGACGTTCCCTTCATTCCTGCTTCATTGGTGGCCGTCCCGTTCCTTATGATCCCTTCCGCATTCCGCTGTCCCACAGATGAACGTTACCTTCATTCCTATTTCTACTTCAGTGGTGGCCGTCTTGTTCCCCACGTCCCCTTCCGCATACCGCCGTCCCGCGGCTGAACACTACCTTCATTACTACTTCAGTGGTGGACATCCCGTCCCCCACAAGTACATCAATGGGATTTTCGCTCTGTTATGGACAGTGCCTCTTCACCCGTCCCAAATTCATCTTGTGCTGCGACCAACCCTTCGGGATCTCTCCCATCCTCCGTTTCCCTTACGGGGTCACTCATCACTTCGTACTACGCTAGCCGCCGTTCCCCTTGGTTCTTGTCCAGGGCGGCTCGTGTCATTGTTGTGTCTGGGCGACACGCAGATCTGTTTGGATGAGCACTGTTCCTCATCCTCGGCCCCTTTCCCACTGCGCATTGCTTCTGAACAGCCTTCTTGAATTGGGCCATTTCACCGCCTACTATCAGCTTTCGCCTTCTTTCCCTCCGTCATTGGATGCTGTTGCTTAAACCGAAGGGTATGCTATCCCTCCGCGCTGTCACCATCTGCGCATCCTACTGCACACCCATCTTCTCTGATATGTACTCTGGCACTGCAGTCCACTTGTCTTTCTTCAGCCTTCGACCTATGCAGCAGTGCTAATAACTGCTCCCTTACAGGTCCAATCCCCGTGCCCCAGCCTCCGTTCCTACGTCCCTGCGTTCCTTCGTTCCTGCAGCCAGTTTGGGCCTTGGCTGATTGTGTGTTTGTCTCACACGTCCATCCCGGCCTCCACATTCCTCATTGCCACCAGCACATCCCAACCTGCGCTTCTTTCCTCACGACAATTCTGTTTTTAACCATCACGTTCTTTATGTCCTTCGTCATTCCCCCTGCTAGACCTCGGTCTGGTAGCTGGGGGGGGGGGACGCTTGCACCCCTACAGATCGCCGGCATCTTGTCACTGCTACAAACACCAATCTACCCCTCTCCTAAAAGGCCTATTCCAACCTCGGACCGACGCTTTGATCCCTCCAAGACTTCCATTCACATCCTCTGTTCCCGTAGCGTCCCCTCCCACAGCAACGCGACCTGCTGTTCATTATGAAGAGAAGACGCGTCCGACACATCCCACTTGCCTTTGGGACATTTTCTACACCTCCGGGCGTCTTTCCTGACGCACCATACGATTCCTGCTACACAAGCAACAGGACGACCATCCGATTTCTACCTGCCTTATGTCCACAAAGACTCTCCTCCGTGCTGCCAACAAGACATACTCCCATGAGCTCGCTTAACGCTTAAGCGTGACCACTTACAATTGTAGAGCAGGTGGGCCATTTTCAAGCGTCACGCGAATATCTACTCGACCTGGATCGGTGAGCACCAAGCGACACGCGCACGCTTTGTTGTTGCATGCTGGGATAAAAAAAATGGCGGCATCAACGGATTCCATCGGCACAAGAAAGGAAAACGTGGTGTGCTAAAAGGTTGAATGCTCAAAATAAACGGCCAGCTATCTTAATTACAGTGACCTTGACCTGTATGGCATCGATTCTTGGGGCTATAGAAGGGGGAAGTTGTGAAACAGCATAGTTGGAACGGAGTATCGGCCAGCATTATCAAGCTCACGTGCCTGCTCACGCGTTTGATTTGTAAAAAAAAGAGCGTTTGCTTTAGCGTGACGATACCACGAGCAGGCCAAGCTGATAGTTTGCGCGCACTCGTCCTTGGTCTCCTCCCCCATTACACGCCGTCTCCGCACAGTTTACGTAAGATTAATAGTTTCACTACCTCCTATCGGCTTTCGCCTTTCCTCCCTCTAGCATTGAATACTGTTGTTTCGTTGTGAAGGTATGCTATATCCCTCCGCACCACTTCCATCTGCGCATTCTATTGCACAGCCCTCCGGCCGTACCTCCTCTCCAATATATAACCGTCCATTTGCGTCCTCCGCCTCCGACCGTGTTCCTCATGCCGCACTGTGACTACGGGCATGGCCCTAGGGTTTCGGAAGATTCTGTAAGCACTATCACCCTTCTGTTTGATAAGACACTTCACCTCCTCAAGAGGATCTAAGATGTTCTACCTCCTCTTCCGCCGTGGATGGAGGCAGTACTACGGCTATAACCTAACTATTACACTTCCAATAATCACCGACGAACTTGCAACATCGTCCTTTCCGCTATGCCTCCCTTTCGGAGGTTTACCTTCTACCAGGTAAACATTGGCAACATTGGCCTTCCGGGTCTCCTCCTACATACCCTCCGGTCGACCAACATGGTGCCTCCACGTCTTCACCCTCCGGCCTAATCTTCTGTGTCAAGCCACCTTCCCACAAAGTGAGATGCTTTTAACGTGTTTAGTTATTTTTTATCCTTGTACTCCGTATGTAAAGACCTCTGCATGCAACTGATAATAATATTAACCAAATTGAAATTATAAACTGAACTTAACCGCATTCCCCAATCTCACTCTTACCGAACTTCCCATTGCTTTAGCTTGGGTCCCGGCATACTGTGGTTTACCTCATGTGAGTGAAAGTGGTTGGGGCAGCAGGATGGTCTTCATCAGGAAAGATTCTTTCCTGGGGGTGCTGACTCTTACTGGGGGAGAACTCCGAACCTAGCCCTCCGCCGTGTGACGAAGTCTGCTAATAAATCAGGTAATTTATATTTCGTCGGCTATAAAAAGACTAAAATTCCGAACCTGCTTAATTTTAGTTTTTATTACCTAACCGAAAATATACGTTACCTTAACTCCCGCCCAAGCCTCCCCTCCATGAGCTAGGTTCTGGAAAGAGGAGAAATGATGGCAATGGCCGCTGCGCGGAAGCTTATATAAGCAAGCCTGCACATGCGCAGTACCGTACGAGCTCGGCAGGGAAGACAACTTTCAAGCCTCTAGGGGAAAATAAGCTCACAAGGGGGAATCTGCTAATAAATCAGGTAATGTATATTTACGGTTAGGCAATAAAAACTAAAATTAAGCAGGTTCGGGCCCTGCAATTTTAGTCTTTTTATTGCCTGTACGAAAATAAAAAAGATAGCTAAGAAATAAGAAAGATGATTGCGGTCGGCTGCATTCCAGTTGTGTAGGCGAACCCAGTTCCGGACATGCGCAGTAGTTATGAGCATGGCAGGGAAGACAACTTTTGATCTAGGGAAATAGAGCTTCAAATGGGAGGAGACTGCTAAAGGTTACATAAAACAGGTAATGTAGGCAATAAAATCTAAAATTAACCAGGTGCAGGCCCTAGTATTTTAGTTTTTTTTGTAGTCACTATCTAAAAGTGACTGATAAAGAAAGGAGCACATCATTGCAGGAAGCCATGTCACTGGCTAGTGAGATGGTGGGTTATCCAGGAGGACCGCTTAGTGAGGAAGTGGAATAGTAAACTTTGTTTTTTTTTGTTTAAATTAACCCATATCCAGATCCAGAACCTATTCAGTACGAGCATCAAATTAACTGGCTCCGGTTGGATCCGGTAAAATGGTATTAGTTGGCTCCCTTAGGAAAGACCTCTTGCTGTGATAGGCGAGGGTTGAAGGGGGAACGGGAGAGGGTTTTCGTCCATGAATTCTTATCAAATAGTATTTGATGATCCGACCCCCTCAAAAAGCCGCGAGCGGCCCCCTCGGATGTTGGCTTCTCCCGCGTACACTCGAAACCAGTGCTATAGTTGAGCCTTTGCATAAAATACTTAAAGTATCTTATTTGGATTAGATAATTTAAGATAACAGCGCACAGTTTCTCCTTCATGGCTCACTCCTCTCTGTGTTACAAGTTGGGATCCCTTCCCTACCTACGGCGCTTCTCGAGGTCCTGTTACTATTCAAATATAAACAAATTTGCTATGTCTTGTCCCTACCCTCCTCATTCCCTACCCTATGCCTCACCACTCTTTTTTAATTCGACGTGTCATACGTCGAATTAATGCGGTTGTGGCCAAAAAACGGGTGGACACGATTTCCATCAGCGACATCTCGTCAAAAGCCAGACACATTTGTTCAATTCTGATCAGACGAAATTCAAATATGTGGTGGGTCACTTGCAGTGCGCAAATACAAAAGGTATTATGCTCCACAGAATATACATAAAGACGTTTCTGAAGGGGACAACACTGATCACCCGTTCACTGAAGGGCCAGGATATGTCCCTTGGGCGGAATTTACAGAGATTGCGCTCAAGCATTTAAGACACTCGTTTTTTCAAGGAGGGGCCTCCTCCAGTGGAGGATACGGGGGACCTGCCCATGGATACGCTGGCAAATGAGGGTTGTTATAAGCAGCGGTTGTGGATGTTGGACCCACAAGTTTGCAAGGCCCTGTTTCTCCAGTGGGGAACCCCGTCGGTGGACCTGTTTGCGACCCATTACAACACTCAGCTCCTGTGTTTTGTGTCCCCTTTCCCGGATGCGATGGCCTGGGCAACGGACG
>JAHWFP010057031.1:63639-87699 GCA_023313725.1 Lithobius niger
GCCACATCCATATGCCCATGATGCGGCTAATGCCCGGAGCTCATGTGCTCTGACTTCAGCGGGGAGTAGGCGGAGTAGGCTTGTTACGAACGTGCGGTCCCCCTTCCTTCTTCTCTGTTTTGGCCAGGTAGAACCGCAAAGCTCTATTCGGACACTGTAAACGTTCCTGGTTTCCTGTTTGTCCACACCCTTTTAGAGCTTTAATCCGCACAGGCTTTGGTATCGTTCCCGGTTTGCAATTTTTTGCTCTGATTATGGGCCGGAAACGTCAAAAATACCTCCGACCAGTCTTTGGTAAAACGAATGTGACCCTCATCCCTGGTGAAGGCTGTCAACTCACTTTGGCGTGCTGCCGAGGCTAACGCGACCAGGAACACTGTCTTCTGGGATAGTGATAGAATGGACGCATTTCTTGCTGGTTCATATGGGGCGCCCATTAGGCTTTGCAACACCAAAGGCAGATTCCATTTCGGGAACAACTTTGCTTGTCTTGGCCTCCCATTTTCAAAGGCTGTCATGTGTTTGGAAACCACCACATTGGAAACAGTCTTTGGGTCCCCTACGCACGTCAACACCGAGTTAATGGCCGATCGATAGCCCTTGATAGCACTTGGGGACAAGCCTTTGACAAAAAGCTCTTTAAAGAAAGTTGTCAGCATTTGCAGGTCCGGGTTGCATGGGTCGCAGCCTGACTTCACACACCACTCGAACCACTTCTTCCATTTGGCATTGTAGTTACGTTGCGAGGACTCCCTCAAACACTTCGTTATCCTGGATGCCACTTCCTCCTTAAATCCCTTCCTCACCAAATTCTTCCTCAGAGTTTCCACGCTTGAAGATTCAGCATGGAAGGGTTTTGGTGCAGGATCCTCCCCCGATGTTGGGATAAAAAGTTTTCCGTGATAGGCAACGGGATTGGATCCGCTTTTTTCATCTCCATCATCTCCGGGAACCATGGAGCCGCTGGCCACCAGGGGGCTACTAGGATGAATTTGCCTTTGGCCTCTCTCAACTTGTTGATCACTTTCAACAGAAGTTTGAACGGCGGGAAAAGGTATGCATTCAGTCCTTCCCAGCTGATTGACAGCGCGTCCGTTGCCCAGGCCATCGCATCCGGGAAAGGGGACACAAAACACGGGAGCTGAGTGTTGTAATGGGTCGCAAACAGGTCCACCGACGGGGTTCCCCACTGGAGTAACAGGGCCTTGCAAACTTGTGGGTCCAACATCCATTCCGTAGTCGGCACAAGCGAACCCTGGGACAACTCGTCCGCCCATACGTTGAGACTTCCTGCTATGTGGCGAGGAACCGGCGTGATTTCGTACTGCAGGCAGATCTCGAACAGGACGGAGGCTTCTTCCATGAGAGACTTCGAATGGGTGCCTCCACCTTTCTTCACATACGCTACAGCCGTGACATTGTCGCACATGATGCCCACTGCCTGACCCTTCAGCCTCAGTTTCCAGGCAAGGAGCGCTTTCCAGACCGCTCTGAGCTCCAGGACGTTGATATGCAGGACCTTCTCCTCTTCGCCCCAAATGCCTGATATAGTTTCCCCGGCAAGGTGAGAACCCCAACCTGACAGGGAGGCGTCCGAAAACAGGAGTAGCTCTGGAATGGGCTCGTGAATGGGCACTCCGACTTGAAGGTTTCCCTTCACCGTCCACCACGACAAGCTCTCCCTCGGGAGGTCCTGGAGAGGAATGATGTCCTTCCAACTGTTCCGTGGTTGTCACGCCATCTTCCGAAACCAGTGAATTGGTTTCACACGCCAGTGGCCTAAGGGTACAAGTCTGGCGTGGAGTCCAAGAGTCCAATGAGTGATGCTAACTCTTTCGCCGTCACCTTGGTCCTCCTGACGAAAGCCTTCACCGACGTTTTCGTCTTCACAACCCTTTCCAGCGTGGGTCTTACCAACATTGTGACGGTGTCGAACTCCGCACCCAGGAACACAAAGCAGGAACTTGGAACTGGCCTTGACTTCTTGAGGTTTATACCAAGACCCAAATGTGAAAATAGGGAGCTGCACATTTCCCACTGCTGTGTCAGAAGAAAACGGTCCTTGTTCCGAACCAGCCAATCTTCCAAGTAAGCATGAGCTTTGATGTGATGTAGGTAGGTGCAGATATGCAAGGACTGGTTTCAGCATCCGGGTAAACACGTATGGAGCCGTCACTAAGCCGAAAGGAAGAGATTTCCATTGGAACGATTTCCCCCCCGCTACTAGGCGGAATAGGTGTCGAATCGAAGGATTGAGGGGAACGTGCAGATACGCATCCTCGAGATCGATAGAAATGGTAAACTCTTTGTGCTGGAGTGAGTCTCGAATCGATTCGACCGATTCCATCTGGAAAGGTTCCTTTACAAGATGTTGAGTTTCCGAAGATTGAAAATAACTCTGGGTCCTCCTCCCTTCTTTGGAATCACCCTTGCTGGACTCCAGAATCCTGGACCGGGAGGTGCTTCTTCTACTGCCCCCTTCACGACTAGTAAGTTGATTTCCTCGATGAGTTCTGGGATTTCGGAACGTTTTACCAGCCATTCTGGCGGGCAGTCTGTAGTTACAAGCCTGGTGACGAATGGCGGTGTATATCCCTCCTCCAGGGTCTGGATGACGAAGGGGTCCGACACAATCTTCTTCCAATGTCCAAGATGTCTTGCCATCCTTTCCCCCACCTGACGGTGAATGGGGGGGCACCCTGACCATGGCCAGTCACTGACGTGGTGGTCTTCTACCTCTTCCCCGGAAAGATCCTCGGCCACGCTGGTAACTCTCTGGTCCTTTCCCGCGTGACGAGGAGGTGGGATGGTCACGAAAGGGCGAACGTTCCCTCGACTTGTCAACAGGCTTCTTGCCGCTACCCTTTCCTCCGTATGGCTCATTCCAATGTCCGGACGCTGGGTGTTGGATCTTTGCATACACAGTCTTGCTTCGAGAGCTTCCATGGTTCGTGCTGACCGAGGTTTGGACGGGTCGCACCTTTTCTTTGAGTTCTGGAGCTAACACCAGTAACTGTCCATTAAACAAGTCTCCTGAACCATGAACTGGCAAAAGTCTCAACTTGCCCACTACATCCGCCGGGATCCCTGTCGCAGATTCGAGGAGGGCGTCCCGACGCCGAAAAGCATTGTTCATGAGTAGACGGCATTGCCAATTTAAACTATCTTTGTGGAATGATGACGCTCGTTTAAGAAGATGCATACACTCCCTAATTGTTTTATTATCCTTGAGCTCCGGGTTGACCTGTAGGTGGAAGAGATTTCACCACTGTTCGTGACGTTTGAAGTATAATAACCTCTAACAAGATCCTTCAGCGAAAAACCGTCGCCCGATAGTATACGATCTGTGAATGACGTCAGCCAGATGTCATCGTAAAGGTGTGCGCTCATACGAAAAATTGTGGCGTGTAACTGTGCATTTCGGCAAGTCAGCTCTTCAAATTGCGTTCGGTTAGAGACTATGCGTAGACATCGAGATGGCGTCCTCTCTTATCACGAAGTACAATACAAGTGAGTCGTCACTTACCTTTAGCGGTAATCTGGATGGTACACCGAATTTGTACGCTGGTATCTGGACGGTACATTGAATGCAAGGCGCGCATAGCCTCGCTGCTTTCTGGGTGCGATATATTACAGTATTTTATTATGCTTATTTGTGGTGTTGTTTCTTATTGAACGAGTGAGCAAAACGAATGATGTCCTATTTTTACAGTGGCGGACTGGCCAGGGAGGGAAGGGCGGAATATTCCTCCTCTAATTCTCCGATTTTTTTAAAAAATCTGTAACTGGAAGACTCAAGCTAGTTTTATTGGTTCGATATTAGTTTTACCAACAGATTTAAAATTACAAATAATAATAATAAAGATAATTATAAAATGCTAGTAAAACAAGTACTTTGTATTGAGTAACCTAACAAAAATTGGCCACATGAAATTGCAGTGTTATATTCAACGTGGAATTTGTCACAATTTTCGTGTGAATATTTTAACTTCGTTATTACACCTAAATGTGTAAATAAATTTAAAGTAGTCAACCTCACATACCCTCAGCGCAATATGATTTCTTCCCCCCTCCCAAAAAAAAAATTACCTGCTGAATTTGCTGAAAATATGGTGTTCGAAGATTTTAAAAATGTAAAAGTCGGATGAACAAGAACAAATGGAACGGGAAACTGTAAAACAGCGAAGCTTTTAGTTTTTTTTTTTTTTTGTAAGAAAACCAATATCAGCGTCTGTTGAAAACTTATCTGGTCAGCGATTGCATCGTCGCACACAAGATTCTGCCTCATTTGCCGTATCGTAGTAGCAAAAGTTAAGAGACTTTTTTTTTTAATATAATGTGCAATATAGTAGATATTCTTCAGTACACCATGCATTCAGATTTTTTAGTAGTGTCCTGTTGGTATGTTTGCCGTTACAACTGCATACATCAATTACACATTTTTCTTTATTCTGCCATACAGCACGTCGAATTACTAATGCAGTGTAGTGCATCCTTGTTTTTCTTGCCGCTGGCAGGGTATGGTCGCACGTGTTGGAGCTGAAACAGATTGGTATTGAATAATTTTTTTTAATGATAGACGCTGGGCGGAGTAGAGGCCCTCCAAGAGGACCTGAAGGGTGCGTCCGTGCATATTTTGTCTCTGACAGTATGGTGGCGGTGCGACAGCGAGGGGGGGGGAGTCGGTCCTGCGAACTCACGAGCCTGTTTCAGAGGTTGTTGAGCTGGCAGCAGCGGCTCGGCTGCGTCATGTTTTATTCCGTCGCTCCAGGGTGCTGCAGGGTGTGTGCGACAGGTTAGGCACCTCAGACGTGGATGTGTTAGCGTCAGAGTCGACTGCACAGCTGCCCAGGTTTGGGGCTTGGGGCAGATGCCTAGGAACAGAGTTAGCTGATGCGTTCAATGTGTCGTGGAGCATGTTTGTGCCATATTTGTTCCCCCCTCCCGTGCCCGCTTATCGGGCAGTATGTGCAAAAGCTGTTGGGGGATGGAGTGAAGAAGGCATCCTCAGAGTGGCCGGGTGCATGGGTCGAGGAGGGCACGTTCCCCTTGCCACAGGGGCAGAGTATATTCTGGAATCCGTACTACAGAGCGGCAGCCTCAGATGACTAGGTCCCGTGAGTGGCCTGGGGCGTTGGCATGCTCTAGGATACTCGACAGGCGAGAATTCCGCTAGTAAGTGCACATTCTTTAATCCTCCGAACTTGCAACAGAAAGGAATGAACCACGAAGGAGAAATGTTAATTCTACTAGTTTAAGGTATTTAACTGTAGGAGAATTGTAGCTTTCCGAGTGGAGAACGACGAATCCGTGTTACATAAAATTCCCTCCCGCCTCCCTGTCGGGACTCTCCGCAGAAGCTGCGGGAAAAGGACTGGAGAGGCATAGCGGATGGGGAATGAGGCGGGTAGGGGATATGACGTAGCAAATTTGCATATATTACCAGTATTGAATGAAAGAGCGCCGTAGGTAGGAAGGGATCCCTACTTGTAACACAGATTCGTCGTTCTCCACTCGGAGAACTATAATTCTCCTGCAGGTGCCTTACCCTGGTAGAATTAATATTTTGTATGCAAAACTGTAAGTCTAACAGTGGACCACTATTTTCAGAACCTTACTGTCCTTCAAAAAATTGATACTGCGCAACAATAATCCTGTTAAAGGTCTTACTATAATTGAAATCAATACCCGCAACCGTTTCTTACACATTGTTTTGTGAAAATGAAAAAATTTCGTAGATGTCCAAAAATACCACATACATTTTCCCAACAGTGTTTGCCAGTATATGAAACGTATTAGTAGTTAGGATGTGCTTAAGATAAGCAAAGTGTGTATAGGGTTTTGATCATATACTTCAACTTTATGGAAAAATTAAAGGGACTTTCTATAGCCAAACGAACTATAATACCTGCCTATTTAGCATTTTCTTTTTTTTTGAATGCTCAAACCCTAGCGAAACTTGTTGGCTTCGCTGCCAGTCTCGTAGTCTCCCCTTCTGCGCATACATGGGCGCAGGCCTCCTATAAACCTCCGATCGGACCTTACTTCATCTTTCTTCCTAGGGCTCCACCGCACGTGGGTGCTCACTTAGCTCTCCTAGCACTGGACCATCTTAGGCTCCACCTCCATTTCGAAGACCTTCACAGTATCCGAATTCATTTCGGATCGATGGACTGACCGATTGTTTTTGCTGCTGCAGATTCGTCTACGCATCGCGGCCACTACTCGCCTGTACCACCTTCTCTGACGGGCCCGGTCGCAGCGTCCATGTGCCATGCTCCCAAGCGTCCAGTTGCCCGTGCGCTCTACTAGAAGAGTTCGGTGCACTGTTTACCATGTCGAAAGTCCGTCAACCAAGGATTTCACAGACAGCTCCGCCTCGTTGTATACATAGCCTGTTATTCTCCAAGCTGGTTGTTCTTGTGACAGTCTGTGTTCCTTTAGGGGAGCGTTTCCTCCAGACACGCATTACTAGCGCCTTCTGGCCCTACAAGGATCGCGGCCCTGTTTGCTGGACTAAAACATAACTTCTCCACCAGGTTCTCGATGTTGTACAGGTCAACGTCCCTTTCCCGCTCGGGCAATCAAGAGCACCGGCACATTCACCCCCCACAGTTGATATCATCGGACATTTTCCTCCAGGGTCTTCTCTCCAGCTATTCACTCCGCTACCACCTTCGAAAGTTTTACGGGCCTCAGTTCAGTGGGGCCTACTAGTCTAGGCCACTTTTGGGGGGGGGGGGGGGGAAGGTGTTTCGACCCCGCTGAGTTTGAAAATGTCGCTTGCCAGGTCGAAAAATGGACCGGAAGTCTGTAAGTCAAGATGGTAGTTCGCGGAATATACTGCTAGAAATTTGTGTAGTTGATGCTTTTAATGTGCTTTTGAAATGAATATTGCCATCTCGAAATATGGACTGGAAGTTCGTAATTCAAGATGGCCAGTTTTTTTTTTAAACTTGTTGTTATCAAGAAATATTCAGCAAATAGTTGATGCCTTTAAGCTGTTTTGACCCGGTGAGTTCGAAGTGAATGTTGCCAGCTCGAAAAAGTGACCGGAAGTTTGTAATTCAAGATGGCGGCCAAGATGGTTGCTTTTTTTAAAAGCTTGCTGTTATCAAGAAATATTCTGGTAAAAACATAAGTAGTTGCAAGCCCTCTATAGCCCGAAATGGACATCCTAAGGATTTTCTGAAAGGTGGGGATGTATTCTTTCCATCAATCCTAATCGAAACTGTTTAACTTAAATAGGGACCGTCCTACACTCACTTAAAGATGAGGAGATAATGGCTTAGCAGTCTAAGCGTGTGTTGATTTTCGAATTCAAAGTGCTATTGTGAGCCCTCTAATAGCTCGAAATGGACATGCTTAGGCTTTTCTGAAAGGTGGGGATCTATTCTTTCCATTAAGTCTAACTGAATTGTTGCATTCAGATACGGACCGTCCTACGCTTATTTAAAGATGAGGAGATAATGGCGTAGCAGCGAAAGCGAATGTTGATTTTGAATTCAAAGCACTGTTGTGAGCCCTCTAATAGCCTGAAATGGGCATGCTTAGGCTTTCCTGAAAGATGGAGATCTATTGTTTCCATCAATCCTAACCGAAATTGTTTATCTTAGATACAAATACACATATGAGCATTGCAATGGTACTTTGAAATTGAAACTAGCCGCTGCACCGATTAGAGCGCCTTTCAGAAAAGCTTAAGCATGTCCATTTCCAGCTGTTAGAGGGCTCACAACAGCGCTTTGAATTCGAAAATCAAGACACTTTTGCCACTACGCCATTATCTCTTCGTTTTTAAATGAGGTAGAACGGTCCCTATCTAAGTTAACAGTTTCGTTTAGGAATTCGGAAAAGAATAGATCCCCACTTTTCAGAAAAGCCTAATCATGCACATTTCGGGATATTAGTGGGCTCACAACAGCACTTTGAATTTGAAAATCAACATATGCCTTTGCCGCTACGCCATTATCTCCTCGTCTTTAAATAATAATAAATAGTAATAATAATAAATTTTTATTGTATACAAGGCTCGAAGTTTAAATAAATGAGCGTAATAATAATAATAATAATAATAATAAGACATCTTCACAGCCAGAAAAACTGGGGGTCAAGGAAGGGAGCAATATGCTCCACTTACACAAGGCCCAAAATTTTAAAAAGATTATGGTTCAAAAACTTCAAAAATAATAAAACAGACATCAACCATAACTGAAAATAACGTAATGTGATAGAAACATTACAAAATGTATACAATACAGTGGGACTAAATTCAGCTCAAAAGCATTTTAAGAAACCAGATAGGTCTGTCTTGCGGAGATTATTTTTGAAACTAGCCAGAGATGTCGAGGATACAACCGCAGATGGCAGGGAATTTCAGACAGGGTCTGTCCTGTTCGAGAAAAAGTGTCTATATGTTTCTCTATGGAAGGTACCAGTGCTAAGTTTAAAGGTGTGTCCTCGAGTACGAGTCAAGTGACTCAAGGAAAAGAATTTTTCATAATTTAAGTCAGTAAGTCCATGAAGTAAAGAGAAGGTGAGGCAAAGGTCAGCCTTGAGACGCCTCAACTCGAGTGAATCAAGTTTAAGCCTTTCAACGGTTCAAAGGCCTTTCAAAGCCTTTCGTAGGACGGTCCCTATCTAAGTGACACAGTTTCGATTAGAATTGATTTAAAGAATAGATCCCACCTTTCAGAAAAGCCTAAGCATGTCCATTTCGGGCTATTAGATGTCTCACAACAGCACTTTGAATTCGAAAATCAACATATTCCTTTGCCGCTAGGCCATTATCTCCCCTCATTTAAATGAGCGTAGGACGGTCCCTATTTAAGTTAAACAGTTTCGATTATGATTGATGGAAAGAATATATCCCCACCTAAGCGTAAGCATGTCCATATTGGGCTATTAGAGGGCTCGCAACTACTCAAACTTCTAGCAGAATTTTTCTTGATAACAGCAAGCTTTAAAAAAAAAAGCAGCCATCTTTGCCGACATCATGAATTACGAACTTTCGGTCCATATTTCGAGCTGGCAACAGGCATTTTCGAACTCAGAGGGGTCATAATACCTTAGAAGCATTAACTACACAAATTTCTAGCAGAATATTTCTTAATAACATCAAGCTTTAAAAAAGCAGCCGTTTTGGCCGTCATCTTGAATTACGGACTCCCAGTCCATATTTCGAGCTGGCAACATTCATTTCGAACTCACCGGGGTAAAAACACTTTAAAAGGAACAACTACACAAATTTCTGGCAGTTATATTCCACGAAAACTGCAAGCTTTTAAAATAGGCCGCCATCTTGAATTACGAACTTCCGGTCCATATTTCGAGCTGACAACAGGGTCATTTTCGAAATCAGTGGGGTCAAAATACCGTAAAAACACCTGATGCCAAATTGTTATACAAAATGCTTCTTGCACTGCATTTTCCTGAAAAGTCGCCTAGTCTGTACAGACTACCACGGACAGCCTCGCCCGCCTGGATGTCAACATAGCTTCTCTGTTTGCCACGGCACGTTCCTTTCCTGACAGCTACGAACAACCTTCGTGTGGCCAATACGTCCCTTTCATCAACAGTATATTTCTTCAGACCTCCACACTTACGTTTGCAGTAGATCACTTAAGCCAGCGGGTGATTAACTTGATCTTGGTGAAACACAAGATACGTCGCCCGTCATCGTGATCTTTTACAAAAGAAAGAAAAACACGCCGCCTGGCGCATTCAAGCACTGCGCTACCTCCAAGACCCGACGATCCCCATGTGGCCATGCGCCATCAGCATCTTGTCCAGTCACTGGCCCCTTCTGACATTCAAATGCTACGGGCAGCAGCTTCATCTCAGCCCTGTCACTCGGTCCCTTCTGAATCCCCAGCGCAAAGGCCACAGCTTATCCTCCTAGAAGATTGTGTCCCGGGAATCCCCCTTACAACCAGCTGTTACCTTGGATAGTATTGGGCTCGTTCACAGACCTCAACTCGTACTACGTGTGGCAGCCGCGACCGCTTCCTGTTTCGTCACTGTCTTTCCTGAGACCTCCCACTTCTCGGACCACCCAACAAGTGACCCTGCACGACATGTTGTGACCTGGCCAAAAGAGTCACTCTGGGTTTTTGGGCCTTTTCATTAATGTGCAAAGAGATTCATCTCTACATAACCGTCGTTAGGGTACAAGGGCCGGTCCTGCACTACTTTTATCCACTTGTCCACTTACAGAAGCGTCCCACTCTGATAAACTTCAATAGGATTCTTAATTCATCACAAAGTTCCATGAACATCTTCGGCACCTACGGGCCCAGCCGTTCGTTATGCAACCTCGTAACCATCTTGGCCTATGGTTCTCGTGCGCCATTCGAATTTTTCCAAAAAAAAAAGAGAGAGAAAAGAACCAAACAACAACGCTCGACCATCCAGTCACTGGTCACCCTTTGACAAGCATGGCCCCATCGGCCACAACAGAAAATTGGTCCACAGGTGCCTACTTCTGGTTCCACAGTTGTCGGCCTCCAGCGCCACTAAGCATCAAGAGGCGGCCCTTCGGCGCCTTGCACTCTTTCCACGTTCCTCCAGAAGACAAGACACCACGGACATCGTCAGCGCTTCTGCACGTCTTTAAGGTAATGTGAGCTACTATATATAGCTGCATTAGCCTTAGCCCTCATCACGTATACCATCAATTTTCGTCACCAAAACAGGTTGAAATATTAATCATAATTTTAAATAGCTACAGCGTCTGAAACAACACTCCAACCAACACTGAAGAGAAGAGAGGACCTTCGAGCAAACACGGTCGCAGCAGACAACACCACTTCTTTAAAAATTGGCAAAAGCCTGATAACACTGGTAGCTACTAGACAGTACAGAAGTAAAGTTAACCCTAATTTCACTTTCGTGTAACACAATTACCACAATGAGGACGAAAAACACGAGTTCCGTTGTTGGTCCACTTGAATTTTCGGTGAATAATTCAACCGTTACCTTCATCAGAAGAACCCTCCACAAAACACACGAACAGTCGTTGCTCCATGTCTTCTCTGAGTTTAAACAACGCGCTGCCGGTTCAACCACTAATCTGTATTCCACTTCTTGTCCAGTCTGCATGTAACATTAGGGTGCACCATTCTCCTCAACTCCAGCTCCAGCCGTGAGGCCCACATATGAGCCCTCAAATTCCTGGCAGTCAACAGATTCACGAGAAAGCAAGTCCCTCATGAATCTCACTGGAGCCAACCTGGACTGCATTGAGCATATAGTGCACCTAAATTTTACATCCAGACTAGACAAGAAATGGAATATAGATCAGTGGTTGAACCAGCAATGCGTTGTTTAAACACAGAAAAGACATGGAGTAACGACTTTTCATGTGTTTTGTAGAGGGTTCTTCTGATGAAGGTGAACTGTTGAATTATTCACCGAAAATTCAAGTGGATCAAAAACAGAACTGGTGTTTTTCGTCTTCATTGTGGTAATTGTGTTAAACGAAAGTTAAATTATGGTTACTTACGCATGGAGGAAAATACGAAATATTCCAGACAGGGAAGAACAATTTAACAATTCTTGGCGATTTTTCGATAGTCAATGTGCTGTGGATGGAAAAACCTAGCCGACTATCATCTTCAGACACGTAATAAAAACTACAAACACTATTACCTATTTACAGTCCTATAGATTCGAAATTGGCGTTAACTTGGCCTCCGATATTTACAAGGTATATACAAGGTAGGTTCACGACGCTCATGCACTGCCTCCGTTATTTTGAAGGCCTTTTTTCCACTTTTTTCTTGAACGGTATCTACAACCAGCATCCAAAAGGAATTGGATTAAAGGGTTAGACGATTCCTGGATATTCATCAGCACGGCCTTCTCTCGGACGTGGTGTTAAATAGCCAGGGATTCGAGGCCTCTCAGGTGTGAGTCTCTGCTCGAGTTTGAAATGAGCAACGTTTCAGTTCCTTCCCAATGGATGCGGTGTGAGGTGTCCATCTTGAGTACTGCGATGCCGTTTGTATCTTTCTGGTTCCTGGTACCACTCGTATGTTGTTTTACTCGTGCCCTTATACCCTTGCGTGTCTCACCAATATAGACGGCATCGCAGTCAGCACACGGTACACGGTACACTCCTTCTCTCGTGTTCACTATATTTTGCAGTCTTTCCTCATCCTCCTCATATTTCTTCTTTCTACCACCTTCCTCTTTATGCAATGCTTTCGACGGGAACACTCTTTGAGACCTTCTCCTTTTTTCACATAGGAGTCAAAGCCGTTATCTCAGAGTAATTTTTGGATCTTGTCTATATTGGTGAGACACGTAAGGGCATAAGGGCATGAGTTGTAGCTGCGGACGCTACGACGGCTGAGGTGCTTGTAGCGCCCCCGACATCATTGGTTGACGAATACTTCTTAGCATCAAGTTTTGTGGTTATTACAACTTTTTATGACAATAAACACAGCATGGGCTACAGTCCCGGCTTGGGGGATGGAGCATCAGACTCCTATTATAGGCCTAACCTGAATGCTACCGGTAATATCACTGCCACCAACGGTGGATTAATTTAATTGTTTAAACGAAGTACAAAGCTGAAAGGGCTACATAATAGTTTACACTTAAAAAAAATTAATCTGCTAGGGAACGAACTTGAAGTTTAAAACTTAGTTTTATTTAAAACATCAGAAAAATGAATATATAAACACTTTTACATTTAGTTCACTAGTTTGGCTTTTGACAAGTTTGCAAAAAACAATTTAACAGAATTTACATTTTAGTAATTCACTTTTAAACAAGAACAACGATGTTGATTCTTAAACACACTTAATTTCGATTAGAAAAAGTATTTTTATCTTGGGTTCCAATCCTTGAATACCCAGCAAGCTGAACCGCGTCCGCTAAGTTGCAACTATATTTGACAACTGTAGTTTTCAAGTCGTCCAGCAGTTATTTTTTCCTGAATCCACGAGGATCAAACCGTCCCTTTGTTTACATTTAAAAACGAACAAAGAATGAACTTGGCTTTTTAGAAAGAGATGCCTGCTCTAACATTATGTTGGTAGGGACCAGGAATGCAGATTTTGGCTTACCAATCATAAATACTCTAAGCTAGAGGTTAGTTTAAATTAGTCTGAATTTAGAATTTGGGGGTCCTAAAGATAAACTTCTAAGGAACTAGTTACATACGAACCACTACCATTTTGCCCGGCTTGGCAACCACGGACGTGACATGCCCACTCCCGACTGGCGTGACCCTTCTAGCTTGAGAGATCTGTGAGCTGTGCGGAGGATGGAGGGTTGGGGGGTCTTTTTATGCTAGAGCAGCGGATTCTCGTGACCAAAACGCGGACGTCGAGAGCTGCGGGGGTCTGATGGTGGAGGGCCAGGAGAACAATGGGAAAGTCGGTACAGCAAAGGGTTTTGGCGCAGAGCCGTTTGAAGGAGTAGGGAATGGTTAAAGATAAGCCAGATCGAGTTTTCAACTCTTGAACTTTGGGAAAGGCCTTTACTTTGGGATATTGATTATTGATTGTTTATTTACTTATGAACAATGTGAATTGGCTTAGTACTTTGGTTTGGGTAAAGAATAAATCCTTACTATTTGACTTAATAAGTTTTAACGGTAAACTGCAGTGTTACACACCACAACTAGGTTGGGGGGAAGGGGGACTGAGTTTCTTTGCACAGACTGACTTTGGATTGTCTTTGTGAACAGATCTTTTTAAGATTTTTGTTTTTAATAGAAAGACAAGCTATTGCACACATTCGGATGGTCACAGTCGGGAGTTTTGTAGAGATATGTGAATTGCAAAAATATTTACATAAAAATTCGTGTCCGGTGATTGCCGATGTCGAATTAGTTCGGACTAATTCCGATGACTAATTAGTTCGGTAGCATTCTGGGGGCAAAAGATTATTATTAAAGTATAAAAATGGATAAATAAACTAGCTTAGTGAATGCTATAATGCATTAAGTTAATTTGGATGTTTAACTTAAGTTAAAAGACAGTTATCGATCGTTGTGGAAATTTTTCATGAAAGTTGCTGCAGTTTAACACAATAAAAAATATCACACTGAAAATGGTTGTCTGTATCCACATGTATGTGAGGTTAAGTACCAATGAAGGAAGCCCCTCCTAAGTCACAACTAAGCTAGTATTTGTGGGCTTTTTGCCCTAAAATAAAAACAATAAAATCGAAAATACAAGATACAAGTTTTCAATAATGGCGGCCATGATGAAGGAGCGCTGCGGTAGTTTTGGGGCAGTTTTCAAATGGCAATTGTGAGATTTCAGGATGGAATTTTGAAGATTGGGCTTAGCTATTGTGTCTGGCTATTAAATTGTTCCAAGATGGGCCGTTTCTGTCCATTATTAAGAATTTGGCGAAGGGTTCAAGACTGAGGTCTTTTTGCGTTTTGAAGCGCTCAAGAAAAAAAATGTTCCACTAGGTTTTTGATCTTTGGAGGTCATGTATCCTCTCCAATCGTTTTTTCGGCAGGCCAACATTACACGCCCCCATACCGAGGATTTTATTCAGGGTTCCTTAGAACTCCGAATAAAAGCTAAAACAGAAAGGTTAGTGCACACAAGATATGCAAAAATCAAGACTGCCAAGCCATGCAATAAGCAATACAAAATAAATCCCTATTGAGCATTACTTTTGAAGAAGGGCCAACCGGGAACAAGTTGCAACCCCCGTAGAATATTCCTAATGAATATTTAATTAGTGTCGTTACTATCTCTGTAATTATTCTCCCACAAAGGGAGACGTTGATAATGGCAAAAAGACTAAAGCATTGGCACTTAAAATTTAGGTGTCAAGGCCAAAACGGGAATTAACTGGATGTTGCTTTCTGTTATGGACGTACTTCCAACAAACCATTTAACAAAATTAAAAATGCAGTTAAAAATAATTTTCAGTTAATTTTCGCGGAAAATGATGAATTTTAACAAGTTAATGTTAAACAAAATATCTACTTAACGTGTCAGCGCTTAAGTGGAACTTGCCAGGTTTGTACCTGACAGTGTAGTCATAATCTTGAAGGGTGAGGCTCCACCTAAGCAATCTGGGTTTTTTCCAGACATTAGCTTGAGCCAGTGTAACGGGTTTTGATCTGACTCAAAGATAAATTTTGTCCCATAAATGTAAGGCCGTAATTTAGCAACTGACCAGATCAAACACGCACATTCTTTTTCTGTTGTCCCGTAATTTTGCTCACGGGCTGTTAGTTTATGTGAGACGAAAAGACAGGGGTGTTCATCTTCACCAAACTGTTGTGAAAGCACGCAACCCATACCTCAGTCGGAACAATCACATTGGAGAATGAAGGTTTGGTTGAAGTCGGGCGCTCTTAGGACAGGAAACGTCACTAAGGCAGTTTTCAAAGTTTCAAAGGCATTTTGCTTTGAATCATCCCAAAAAACGGGATAGGGTGCATCCTTTTTCAGGGAATCTGTTAGGCGTGCACAGATTTCTGAGTAGTGGGGAATGTAACATTGGTAGTAACCAACCAAACCAAGGAAGGAACGGACATCTTTCTTAGTTTGTGGACGTACAAATTTTTGTACAGCCAACACCTTCACTTCTGAAGGAGTGCAAGTTCCATTACCCACTTTGTGTCCAAGAAAGGTAGCTCTGCTGCAAGCGACCTGCGATTTTTTTGCGTTAACCCGGCCTTCTTGACAGCAGAGAAAAAATTAAAAATGTTGTCAAGATGTTGTTGCCACGTTTCGGCACCAACTGCGGTGTCATCTTGAAAAGGAGTCACAAACTCCTCCATGCCACGAGTGACATTGTCCATTAGTTTGTGGAAACAAAATGGAGCGTTTTTCATCCCCATGTTCATCATGAGGGGAGCAAACTTCCCAATGGGAGTTGTGATAGTGGCGGCCATTGAGGCCTGTGGCATCAAGCGCACTTGCCAAAATCCACGGTTTAGGTCAAAAATGGATATGTATTTCCATTTACCTGCACGTTCAATACATTCCTCAATATTAGGAATTGGGTAATCTTTGGTTACTGTATTGCTGTTCAGCTCTCTGTAGTCAGCTACAGGACGTGGGCTGGCATATTCTTTCTGGACGATGATCATGGGTGAACCATGAGGGGAATCGGTTTCAACAATTAAACCTAGACTGAGCATCCGCTCAATCTCAGTGACAATCAAGTCACATTCGAATTTGGCGTGCCTATAATATTTACAGGGCTTAACATGCGAATCGATTAATTTTCCACATCATGGGTGACAATGTCGGTACAACCCGGCACAGTAGAAAAGACTCCATCTACACGGTCAAAGACTTCAAGTAAGTCAGATTTCTGTGATTCGGTCAAATCACCTGTCTTTTTAAAAAGACTCATGGCCTCTTTGGAATTAAGATGGCCATCACCAGGCTGGCCTGTCCAGACATGATCGTGGTGAGTAAACTCACGTTAGTCATGAAACGAGTGGTTACTAGACCCTTCCCTAGGCAGATAGGGCTTTAACAAGTTAACATGGTAAATGGTCTCCTTTTGAGAACCAAAGGATTTCTTAACAAGATAATTTGTATCTGATAAGCGTTTTACCACATCACAGGGTCCATCCCAATAAATTTCTTACTTATTGGATCTAGCTGGTTTGAGGACTAAAACTTTGTCACCAAGTTTGAACTTGCATTCAACTGCCTTACGATCATAGTAGGTCTTATTTTTAAGTTGACTCTTTACAATATTTTCTTGTGCGAGTTCCCGTGAGTATTTGAATCGTAAAAGATCCAAGATGTACTCTAGGACGGATGGGTGAACGTCAGGTTCAATCCATTGGCTTTTTACAAGCTCGAGAGGGCCCTTTAAATTTCGGCCGTACACCATTTCTGCTGAGGTGAAACCAGTGCTTTCATGTGGAGCGGTGCGAAGTGCAAACATTGCACCGGGGGAGACATCTTTCCCAGTCCTGGGGACGCTCGTGGCAAACGGCTCGCAGCACTGCTTTCCACGCTCTTAGCTTGGGGGTGGGAAACACTTGAATTTACGCATTTGATTCCGCATTTTTCTAGGAATAATGTAAGTTCAGAGACAAAAACTGAGCCCAAGTCAGACTGGAGCTCGCTGGAGTACCATAATCGTGAAAAAACAAGGAGGGCATCAACTTCACTTGGACTGTTTGCTTCTTTAAGGGGCGTAGCCTCGGGAAACTTTGTTGCTGGATCAAGAAGGGATAAAATATATTTGAAGCCTGCTCGACTAGTAGGTCTCTAATGGGGCCAATGAATCGGTTGAATGGTTCCCCATCCATGGGCACTAGTACCATGGGGCAAACAAACTTCTGTCCAGATTTTCCATTTTTCTGGCAGGTAAGACACGTTAAGACGAACTGCTCAATGTCACTAAAACACTGGGCCAATAGTTAGTACTCTTTCCTTCGTTTTGGAACAGCGGCACTCGTTTTTCCGGTGGCCGGGGCGTTTGCAGTAAAAGCAATTGCCATCATACTGACGAGGGCGATCAAACTCACGATTTGGAGTTGGCACTAGTGGCAGAGTCCCCACTAGAGACGTCAGTTTTAGCTTCGACAGATCTAGCCGGCTTAGCTGTCGAGTTGTGGTTACGTCATTTACCACGTTGTTGACCAGAAGGTTTAGAACCTTGGTTTGACTGGGCAGCTATTGGGCTGTGTTTTGGCTGCACGAGTGGCAGTTTCGGTAGCAATCTGCTTGTTTCGAGTGGTATACTCGTCACACAATTGGGCTGCTTCGGCCAACGTACCCGTCTTAATTTGATCGGGGATCCACTTACTAAGGTGGTTGGGGTAAGATTTGTAAAGTTGCTCTAAGAGCATCAAATTAACAAGTTTATCAAAATCCCTGTTAACTTTGTCTAGCCATCTGGAAAACAGTTTCCAACTCAAATGTGTAGCCATGATACTGCATTTCTTGGTCTTTTTCGAGTGAACGAAACTGGGTTTCTTTATTGCCAAAACATACTAACCTGATAATTTTAGCATTACATTCCTCGAATGTGATTGTTCCCCTGGAGGTTTCTTCCGGTGGTCGGACGCCTGCTTGCATGCCCCTTATAAAAGCGACTGCGTGCACGCTATCGGCATTCATTTTCCTCCAGCGATCGCGTCGTCTATCGCCTCCACGCCGCTCTGTTCCCCGTCTTTCGTCCGCCCTGATCGCCGCATCGGCTGGTTGCCTGCCTCAGCATCTTCGACTTGCGGCTTTTTACGAACTCTACCGCCTTACCGGCCTCAGCTCTTCACGCCGACACGCCCGACGGAGCCAGCCCTCTCAGCCGGCCTCAGTTTGCTTCGACCTTCTCCAACACTCATCGCCGTCTTTCGTCCGCATCGGCTCTTGGCTTTCCTACGGAGCGCTCCGCCCTCCTGGCCGTCACCCTCCGGCACGCCTCGACCAAGCCTCAGCTCTTTCGGCTGCCTCCCGCACCAGTTCCCGGATGTGCTGTGGTGCAGACGAGCCACCTTACACTCGTTTCGGTTTCGATTGTTTCCGACAACGATTATATTTGCTACCTGGCTTGTTCATATGATGTCATCCCGATCAAGCTTCGACCAACTGGGACAAGATGCGAGGCCTCGTTGGAATGAAGAACCAAGACTGTTCCTGGTGAAGCTCTACTCTTCTCAACAGTTCTGCTGCTCGTCTCATTCGTGGCTAAATCCCACGTTTTGAGTGAACAACCAAGACGGATGTCGTCTACACCTCTTGCTGCGTGTCTCGACCGTGGCTAACCCCACGTCTCGAGAGAAAATCAAGTCAACAGTTGCTGTCCACTGCTGCTCGTCTCACTCGTGGCTAAACCCACGTTTTGAGTGAAGAACCAAGATGGAAGACGTTTGCACCTTTCCTGCTTGTCCCGAGCATGGCTAACCCGTGGTTAGAAATTACTCACGTTTTAAGCGAACCAAGACGGAAGCCGTTTTCATCTCTTGCTGCTTGTCTCGATTGTGGTTGACCCCACGTCTCGAGTGAAAACCAAGACAACAGTTGCTGTCCACTACTGCTCGTCTCATTCGTGGCTAAAACCCACGTTTTGAGTGAAGAACCAAGACGGATGCCGTTTGCCCTTCCTGCCCTTCCTGCTTGTCTTACCCCACGTCTCGAGTGAAAATCAAGTCGCCTGTTGCTGCCTACTGCTGCTCGTCTCACTCGTGGTTAGAAATTACCCACGTTTTGAGCGAACCAAGACGGAAGCCGTTTTCATCTCTTGCTGCTTGTCTCGACCGTGGTTGACCCCACGTCTCAAGTGAAAACCAAGACATCAGTTGCTGTCCACTACTGCTCGTCTCATTTGTGGCTAAAACCCATACGTTTTGAGTGAAGATCCAAGACGGAAGCCGTCAGCACCTCTTCTGCTTGCCTCGAGCGTGGCTAACCCCACGTCTCGAGTGAAAATCAAATTGCCTTCCTTCTTCGCCCGTCGTCGCCTCCGGCCCCGAGCCTGGTCTTCGGCTGCTCGTCGTTTGACTGCCGTGGATGAACATCACCTCCATTACTGGACGTCTGGCCATCTCTAGCCCTACTCGTCTTTCGTCCGCTTCCTGTGGACCGTTCACCGTGACGCTCCTGGCTTGCCGTCTTCCAGCAAGTTTCCAGCCGCATCCCTCCCCTGGCTCTCGTCCGCCTTCTGTTCACCCTCCGGCTCTGACACCGCCGTTAAGGTCCCGTCACCGTGGCTGCCGCCTCCGCACGACAAGCTCTTCGGCCCGTCTCCGGTCTGCCCATAGCCGGGACGCCGCCGTCGAGTCGGGGTTGTTGCTCTGGCCTCCCGCCTGTACCATCTCGACACTTGAAGCTCCACTTCTCACTGGGCCAGCCGTGGAAGCCGTTGTGAACTGGATCGTCCATCGACGGCCCCTGCCTCCGGCCTCCTCGCCGTCTTCGTCCGCCTCGCCTCCGCACGCTTCACTCCCGGCCCGTCTCCGGTCTGCCCATAGCCGGGACGTCGCCATCGAGTCGGAGTTGTTGCTCCGACACTTCGACGTAGACTTTTGAAGCTTCACGTCTCACCGGACCAGCCGTTGAAATAGTTGTGAACTGGATCGTCCATCGACGGCCCCTGTCTCTCGCTCCCTCGCCGTCTTTCGTCCGCCACACGCTCAGTCGAGCCGTCTCCGGTCTGTCCATAGCCGGGACGTCGCCGTCAAGTCAGGATTGTTGCTCCAGCCTCTCGTCAGCCTCTCTGCTCCACCATGCCTCTCCCTTCACGCTCAGGATGTCATGGCTCCCCGACTACTCCTCGCAAGCAAGTCCGCATCCCGGCCGTAAGGCTCCACGCTCCGACCGAAAGTCACCCCATCTCGGACGAAAGACGGTTACCCCTTCCGCCCTCCTCTTACCACACGGCTCCGCCGGACCGCCGCAGCTCCACTCCCGCCTTTCAACCGGCGCAAGTTTCCGCTTCCCAGCTTGACACCGTCCGAAAGTTACTCCTACTTTCAGCCGAGAAACCAACAGCCCTTCCGGCCTACGCAACCAGCAGGAGCGAGCCGCAACTCTTGACCGCCGCAGCTCCTCTCCTGCCTTCCAGCTGGCGCAAGTCTTCGCCTCTTCATCCCAGCTTGACACCATCCGAAAGTTAACTCCTACTTTCGGCCGAGAAATCGACAGTCATTACGGCCAGTTTCCCCTCGATCCCGCTCTGGCCAACGCAACCAGCATGAGCGAGCCGCAAATCCTGACCGCCGCAGCCGCCACTCGTCACCAGGGGGCAGGAGCCCTTTTCATTGAAACCATGACACCTCCCGCCCCTCCTGCCTTCCAGTCGACATAAGACTTCGCCTCTTCTTCCCAACTTGGCAGAAACTCAACACAGAAACTCTAGGGTTTTCTTCAACCTTTTCGAAGATTACCGCAACTCGCTTCTCCGCTCGATTGAGCGGAAATGACTGACTAGTCATACAACACCAACCCGGGTCCTTCTTTAGCACAACTCCCTCTCCTCTCTGACCCGCTTTCTACCGCATGGAACCACACAAGAGTTAATTGACCATGGTAACTCATAACATTCACGGCAATCTTCGCTGAAACCCATCATCTTGAGGGACTCCACGACCTCCACATCACACAACCTGACGCAAGGGTCGCTAATGTAATCGGACTACACCGGCTGCGACCTATTGTTGCAACCTGTACAGTAGTCAATCCCCCTTAAGCACTCAGAACGAAGTAGAAGCAAGCCATCCACAATGGAAGCTAAAACATTCACGATGGAAGCAAGCCAACCGGTGAAGAGTTCAAATGAACAAACTCCGAAGTTCATCAACTGTTATGAACATAGTGCGAAGTTTTCAACAACTTTTGGGGGACCGCCTGCTTGCATCCCGGGGCACTCGTCAGGGCGGTGCCCGCCACCAAACTTGACAAGGTCAACCGATAATGCTAAAATTATCGGGTTAGTATGTTTTAGCAATAAAGAAAGAACATTTTGCCGGCCCCCAGTCAGGCCGGCTAAAAATGATTTCTTTTTGCCTAAAACATACTAACCTAATTTCCCGCCCTGCCTCCCCTCTCGAGTCACCGCCTGACATATTGAGAGTAAAATGAATGCCGATAGCGTGCACGCTGTAGCTTTTATAAGGGAGGACTGCCACGCATGCTAACACGCGTTACACGCATTACACGCGTGGTAGGGGCATGCAAGCAGGCGTCCGACCACCGGAAGAAACCTCCAGGGGAACAATCACATTTGAGGAATGTAATGCTAAAATTATCGGGTTAGTATGTTTTAGGCAAAAAGAAACCATTTTTAGCCGGCCTGACTGGGGGCCGGCAAAATGTTCTTTGTAAGGACTCTTTGGTCTGGACAAATCTGGCAAGTAATTTAATTTTAACTACTTCGTAGTCGAGCATATCCACGTCGGAAAGCTGGTCGCAAACTTTGACTAATACCTCTCCCATTAACGGGAGTAACGCGGTTGTCCATTGGTCGTTGGGAATCTTTTGATTAAACATTATTCTCTCAAAAATCTTTAAGAAACTATTAATTTCTGTTTTGGGTGTCCACTTATTCATTAGGCGAACAACATCAGCAACTTTATCCTGTTTTGCTACTGGATTTGGTTGTACTGGGGGAGCGCCATTAGCTCCGTTTGGAGCAGCGCTAACATTAACGTTGGTAGCTTGTAGCCTTGCTAATTCAAGCTGTTTGTCGAGTTTGGCTAATTCTATGGCAGTCATACTTTCTTTAATTAATGCTTCCTTTTCACTAATTATTATATCTCGATCTCGAATTTGAGCTTCTTGATCCTTAAGGGCTAGTTCATGGGCACGCTTTTTGTCACCTTCTGATACTTCTAAGGCCCTTAATTTAAGCTCCTCTGCTTTGAGTAAAAGCTCATTTTCTTTTACGGCTAGATCTTTTTTTGCTAAAATTGTAGCCTCTCTCTTTTCGATAGCGTTTGCTAATGCATCAGAGAGTTCTGTCAAATAAGTTTTCCGTCTTCGAGGGCTGCTCGTAAGATTTGCTTTGATTCAGCTCTAGATTCACTTACAATAAATCCTAACTTGAAACAAGCCTTTTTGAGGTCTTTGTTTGGCAAGTCATGAATGATTTCGTCTAGTTCATCCATTTCAGAAATTTTTTTTTATTTTGAACGTTAAACGGGTTCAAAATAAAGCTTTTATATTTAAACCAAAATTAAATGCAGCCGCATAATAATTCGAAACTTCTCTACCTAATCTAGCAAGTTTACACACAAAAATACACTTTCAACGACCCCTAGCACTCTGGTATGTATGTGAATAGCTAAAATACATAAATGCTCTTCAAGTCCCTGAGACCTCTGTGAGCCGAGCTATTCGAAGAAAACCCCGTCAAACTACAATACTCGGCTTGGCGGCCTCTTAGCATATCCTATGCACACTTACCCTTTTACACACAATCGCTGTGTTGTCAGTCAAGTCCTTCCTGTTCCACCTTAGTACACTGAAGCCTTGCACTGAACTGTAGTTGAACGTCCTTGGTTTAGGATGATCACTGGTTTGGGTCTTGGGCTGGCAACTCGAGGTCCACTGCTACGATGTGACGGAGCACCTGCTTCCTGTGCGGTCAGCTTCTCAAACGAACTGGAGGTACTGGGACGTCGCACGTTGGGCGGTCATCTCAGGATACTTAAGCGGCAACTGTTGCTTCCTGGCGCCAGCAGTTGTTGTGGCTGCTGGGCGGTGTTTTGCACTGGTTTTGATGGCAGTGCGACTTCTACTTCGTGATCGTGTTTACGTGATCACTGGCATCTACTTCGTGGCCTTTTTGACGGGACCACAGGCATCTAGTTGGAAGTGGCTTGCATCATTCTAGAAACTTGGCATGGTAGTATGGCAGGGGGGAAACGCTTGTTGGGGACAGTACCTGTTGATCCCACCAATGCCACCAAGTTGTAGCGGCGGGCGCTACGACGGCTGAGGTGCTTGTTGCGCCCCCGACATCATTGGTTGACGAGTACTTCTTAGCATCAAGTTTTGTGGTTATTACGACTTTTTACGACAATAAACACAGCATGGGCTGCAGTCCCGGCTTGGGGGATGGAGCGTCAGTGTCCTGTTATAGACCTAACCTGAATGCTACCGGTAATATCACTGCCACCAACGGTGGATTAATTTAATTGTTTAAACGAAGTACAAAGCTAAAAGGGCTACATAATAGTTTACACTTAAAAACTGCTAGGGAAACGAACCTGAAGTTTAAAACTCTTGGTTTTTATTTAAAACATTAGAAAAATGAATATATTAACACTTTTACATTTAGTTCACTAGTTTGGCTTTTGACAAGTTTGCAAAAACAATTTAACAGAATTTACATTTTAGTAATTCACTTTTAAACAAGAACAACGATGTTGATTCGTAAACACACTTCATTTCGATTAGAAAAAGTATTTTTTATCTTGGGTTCCAATCCTGGAATACCCAGCAAGCTGAACCGCGTCCGCTAAGTTGCAACTATATTTGACAACTGTAGTTTTCAAGTCGTCCAACAGTTATTTTTCTCTGAATCCACGAGGGTCAAACCGTCCCTTTGTTTACATTTAAAAACGAACAAAGAATGAACTTGGCTTTTTAGAAAGAGATGCCT
>JAHWFP010057031.1:98860-119896 GCA_023313725.1 Lithobius niger
CCCGTAATGCAGAGCAGTAAATCGATATTTTGTCTGGTATTATGAAAGGCTAAGGTTTTAGCGTTATGAATGTTTTTGCTAACCCTTGCGAAAGTGGAAAAGTTGTTATTCTGTGCGAACGTTTGTGTTCTTTATGCATTTCATGTTACGGCAACATGTTATAAGTATTTACAGAATTTGTTAGAATTTCGTTAAAAGAATTACTGGAAATGTCACTTCAATTCCCCAAGCTAGCTGAGCTTTTGTGCTGCTTTGTATTGTATTTCTTTTGTTTGTGTTAAAGGAATAGTAAACCCTTCAACTCTGAAAAAATTTTTTATCATTAGTTTAAATGCTAGAATTAATGTTAAAAGGTATCCAACATCAATAGGTATTGGTTCTTAACCCTCTGGGCCCTAGCAGCTGATATATTGGCTTTACACTATATATGTTTGAGTTAAGAAACTAAAACCTTAGGACCCAGTGGGTTAAGCCATACAAACTTTTGAAACACCTGTTATAATCAGACGACGCTTGCTTATCCCTCTTAACCCTAAGCGACTATATATATTTTTTCAAAACAGCTCCTAAAATGCCCAACGAATGATATATCGCCTGCTCAGTTCTAAACCCTGTTTTAAAAACAATCCAATTGTGTACAACAGAGGTGTAATTCCGATTGAATTGGGCATTTTGTAATGTATATTTTCGGTTAATTAAATTCAATATCATCTTTTTATTACCTTATGTGACGTTTTTATTGGCACAGTCGCCAAAGTGACGTGAATTTGCTTTTGTTTGCTGAAAATAGCCCTTGGTTCAAACGATTGTAAATCCAGAACAGCACAATGCACAACTGCCATCTTGGTCGCGTTTGATTGTGGGAAATCCATTTTCCTTACCTTCAATGAATGACGTCATCAACCCCTATGTTACTGCATTTATTCCTCGAATAAAGTTTTCCATTTCAGCGGCCGTTTTTTTTAAACTCTTCAGTATTACGAGTGTCTGTTGGTTCATTCGAGGCACGTAGCCCTTGCTTGTGAAGGGGCCCAGTTATAAGTGGCGTTACACGAAGTGTGTCAACGTAGCATCCATTGGTGCTAGCACAAGCGCGTCGCTTGCTGGTAGCCCCTTACAATTGTCAAGATGGAGGCCCAAGAAGAATGGGAGTGCATTTTCAACGATCGTGAATATTGCGGTATAAAAATGTCAAATGATTTCGGAAGCAGTAACGAATGATGTAATGGAAGAACATCTAGGGGATGTTATCATTCCTAGGTTTCTCGGGTTCAGCAAATTGAAAATTGTCCTTAGCGCGTTTACGTAATCGAACTTCAGAATTTACATTCTGCAAAATACTTACTTTATCAGAAAAATTACACTAATACCACACACGGACGAACATTAAAAGTCCACTTAATATTTTGGTGAATACACACAAGTAGTCCTATCACCTTCTTTAGAAGTAAATAACTAAGTACAAAATTATTATTAGCAGTAATTATAGATAAAAATTGCTCATTTTAATCTTTTCATAGCTCAAAATAAAATAATTCAATTATTTTGTTGTAATTTAATACCATCTAGCTCCCGCTAAGGCCATTCTGTATCCCAATAATACAGGTAGTGCTGCCATGTTTAATCGTATCTTTTTTGAATACGACAGTGTTCAATCTGCCTGTTTATGCCATGTAAGTTTTAATAACTTTATTCATTGCAAAACGAGAATGGCTGCGAATATTTCTGACTTAGTGAATTCTGGGAAATTCTCCGTTCGTGCAGATGTAAAATCTCCCCATGATTTGCATCCTGCCTGTCGAAAACGTACAAAGTGTAATCCGAGTTGGAAAATGTGCTATATTTGCCTTGCCCATGTCCTTGATCGCCAAAGTGCTTCGCACTTGGGGATAATCTAAGCATAGACGCGTTGAACGCAGAAGTTCGAATACGGTTGATTCTAGGCATGTTTCCCCTTTCCTCCCATTTTAAAATCTTCGTTTGACTTAACGTTTAGAGGATTTGCTCTGTAATCCTCCTCCCGAACCCCTTCATTTTCTTAATGAACGTTGATGCTGAAGTCGTCTTTTATCTGCGTCTTGTTGACCGATTTAACTTATAATTCTGTAGTCAGAATAACAGCAGAGTGTACTTCATATTGCTTATATTGCATTAGACCTAATTTTTGGTATGTGTTCTTTCCGTAGTCTCTACCTGTTTATGAAATAAGATCATAAGACGGGCTTACCTTCTGGTAGCCAACAACATTTTTAAATAAATACATTACATGCTTGACAGCTTGGCAAGCACTCAGGAAAAACAGTTTAACATGGAAGCTCGTCATTTGAGCAAGCTACACGTGCATCCATCTTGGATGGCCTCAGAACATGACCAACTAACATAGCTAAAAGGCACTTCCTGTTATTACCTATATACAGATCCGGCACAAGGCCAACCGAGTTCAAGCTCACCCTGGATCACTAGATATAACAGCAGGTAGCATATCCCAATACCAGTTAAACATTACGTGGTGATATTTAACGCCGCCCCTTTATGTTCAGAGGTCCGGCTGTTAATACATACTATGTACAAACATGCTCATATAATTATATGTGTGTACACGCGTGTGCACGTACGTACGTATGTATGTAAATGTATATATTAAGGCTGTACCGATCAGCAGTTTTGCTTTCACTCCGATCTTGATCCAATCCGTGGAGAAACCTCATATTTGCCGATCGAACGTAGCGGGCAGAACTAGCAGAGCGAATCAAACTTTAACAGCATTTGCACAATTCAATCAGAAACACGCTATTGTGCACATGTAGGCTTTGCTCAAGTAACAGCGTAACATTTGCACGATTCGGGCAGGAAGTACGGCATCCAGCGTTGACTTAAGCGATCGAAATTTGTTTCTCCACGTTGCGATAGTGAAAAAAACTTTGCTGCTATTAAGTTGATGCTAAGAAATTACAATTAGTAGGTAATCGAAATGATTGAACGGGAGCTGGTAATTCTTAACGTTAATTATTTCAAATATGATGTAGAAAATGATATGGGATGCTAGTATCTGTATGAAAAGTTCCCCTCAGATTGGATTGTTTAACTGGCAAAATATGATCGTTTTGCTGATCGATCTGATCACGCTCTGATCGGCAATGATTGGATCGGTACAGCTTTAATATATAAGCAGAAGAGCTAAAAGATATAACGCCTTCATAAACTCATCAGTGAGGTTTTCTTTGCTGGGTGTGAACTTTAAAACCCACATGTTTTGAGCAATTATTTCTTGCACAGATTTCTAATGAATGTGTATGTGCTTAGTTTGCATGTGTTCTCTGTAGTCTTGTGCGAACGCAATAGCTGCCTAATTTTGACAGTAGATGACCACAGGGTCCTCCATACCAGTTCATGGCAAGTGGCCTTACTTCCATACCTGCTGACGAGAGGCCAATGGACTCGGCCTCCATAGTGGAAATAACCACACATCTATGTCACTGGTATGTCGGACAGATGGCCTAAACATCCAGACCACTATTTTCGTTCTTGGATGTCGGACGCCCTCGAGCTATCCATATAGAACTTCAGTAATGGCTGATGTGAAGTTGGTTCATATCGTAGAGCTGTGTTCTTGGCACATCATACAGATAAGTACTTTCTGCAGTAATCGCCACTAATCAAGATTTGGATTTGAATTGAATTGTGAAAGGGCTCTGAAATCAGGTCGTATCCTCAACACAAGAAACATGAGGGCTCCAATGCGTGATCTACATTTCCTTTAATCGGCCACCCCTATCTGATTATTCCTCCTGGTCTTCAATTTTACTCCTGACTATTGGTACTGAGATGGCGGTGTTGATCTGCGAATCAAAGTGTTTGGTCAGTCCATTTATAGATTGGCGTTGGTGTGTGGTCCACTGTCCATTACATCTCTTGAACGCAACGCCTAAGAACTTCCTTATCTCACCTAGATCCTTTGTTTCATATTGATTTGCTATCAGGCTACTCACTTCGGCTAATGCCTTATTGTTTAGCTAAAATTGCGAGATCATCTGCATATACTAACACTATTGCTTGCTGTCTGTAGATGTAGATGCAGTTTGTGGTTTTTAGTTTGGTGAACCCTAGACTGGCAAACGAGGCATCCAATTCTTCAAACCATTGTTTACCCGATTGTTGTAAACCATACAATGCTTTGTTCAACTTGCAAGTTACATCTTCTGAGGTCCTAAGACCTGGAGCAAGTCGGAGATATAATTCTTCCTGTAGACATGCACATTTGATGTCCATGTGACAACTCGCCCATTAAAACATGACAACTAACAATGTGAAAAATATCTTGAAAATAAAAGATGTTACCAGTGAATGTTTCCTAGTAATTGACTCCTTTTTTTCTTATTATTGCCTTGCGCCACTAGACGGGCACGAATCTGGCTGCCTTGTCCTTGGCATCTTCCTTTACTGCAAACACCCATCTGGCATAAGATTGAACACAAGTAAATTGCAATCGAAATTTGAACACTTATTTGTTCTAGTTGCAACTGGAGTTTTGAACACTCCATGAGATTTGAGTTAATTAGACAACCCATTTTCTTAAGAATTGCTTCCAACTGGGTATTTGGATAATTCATTTTAACTTGGGTCAAATTAAATTTGTTGGAGTTGAATTTTTATTGAAGAATGTTTCATACCGTAATAAGTTGGGTACCACCCTTAATGATGCATTAAGTAATTGGTATTGCATCTTTTTTCTAACAATTGGGTTCTATTTGATCTGCCGCCAGTCGGACAAAGTTAGCTATTATTACTGAAGTATTTTGCAGATAGTAAGAAATGCCATTTTAATACTGTTTAAAATTGTTTTTTTTTCTATCATAAAATACTTTCCTTCAATAGAACCCACCAGCCTCTCCGCTCTCGCTGATCCCGATGGTTTATAAGCGATATGATTAAACTTGTCTGCGTTACCTGTACTATTGAGATACAGAATGGCCTTAGCGGGAGCTAGATGGTTTTAGATTACAACAAAATAATTACAATTATTTTATTTTGAGCAACGAAAAGCATAAAATAAGAGATTTTAGCTATTATTGCTGAAAGTATTTTAGGATAGTAAAAACCTATTTTAAACCATCTTGTTTTTTATTAATGAAAATATAGTACGATGGTCCCAATTATATTTCTGCTCAATAATTTACAATATAATTATTTCGTCTGTGATTTTTTTTATACTCCTCGACCATTTAGTTTATTGACTACAATTCCTGAGGTATGCAACTTGTTCATGGCAGCCATGTTTTGGCCATAGGCTTTTTAAGCAGGAAAATGGAAATGGCTTTGGGCTCACAAGGGTTAACTATCAGTCAATGGAGAAAATCCTGTTTTTAATCGCGAAGCATGACGTCATCTTTTTCCCGCATTTAACTGCTGACTGTGTGACCTGCGCAAACACCAGAAACGAATTGGCGTCGCCTGAGACGTGCGCAGCATAAGGAGACGGGTAAGAGCGCACCACAACTGGCGTCACATCCCTCCATGGCACTAGCGCTCACTGTTTCTCGTTGGGATAGGTGTCTTAAAAGATGATTTTTTTCTTTTGACATTATCAAGGTAAATGAGATTTTGTAAGTCTTAAGTAGGTTTTTTTAAGGTCTTTCCTAATATCAAATTGAAACAGTGTGGGTTTAGTATTTCTTTAAGCTGTTGGAAGTGAAACTTCATGTCAATCGCATGTGCTGTAAATGTGCTGAACGATTGTAACTTGCTTGCTATGCAGATTAAAAAAGAAATTTGTGAATCAAATTTTGAGGATTTTGGTCCTTTCTGTACAACATGCTTTGTTTTCATTCACACATTATGCAATATTAAATGTGTGTACTTCGATGTCTGCTGTATATAAGTTTAGTAGGAGTGGTAACGAAGACAAAAAGCCTTATTACCACTATCACTTTTAAAATTGCAGTTAAGGAAGTGATAGTGTAGTTGGCTGTTTGGTATCAACTGCAGTTTAGTCTTTTAGTTATGCTTATTGAATTGTTCCTTGCTTATGACAAAATGTCTGTCAGCCCTCCTGCAATAGGTTACCTTGTATGCTGTATTATAGTTACAGAATTAAATATTTCTTTTTCTGTGTGATTCATTTCGAAGCTGTACCTGTGTTGTTATGCTGTTGCCATTATGTAATAATCAAGAATGCTCGGCTATGTGCAAAGGAGGAAACATATGAATCGGTTATCAAATGAGTTATAGAAGCTTATTTATATTTTTTTATTGAAAAAAAATCTCTTTTGAAAAAGCCTAGGGAGAGAATTTTAACCTCCCGTGACAAACCTATCAGTATTGATGATTTTTTTAAACCTTCATTGTTTGGTTAAAACATCAACTTATGTACCTCGCACAAAGCATTAAGAAAAATGTCATCCGTTACCCTTACGCAGAAAAGTTACAAGTTGATGGTGCGTCTGGTGACATTCAATGTATTTGTTTATCTTGTGACCAATTAAAAAGTGCCGGCTGCATTTCTATTTTCTGCACTGGAAATGTGTCGTTTGTGTTCCTCGCATTCCTACTTCTCCGTATCCTACAGTACCGTAAATCGCCTATTAAACGCCCATGGGCGGCTAAAATTAATTTGATAAAAAAGTGGAGGGGGCGTGAACAAACCTAAAACAAGATTTCTGACCTTATCGTATTTTTTTGGGGGTGGCCGTTTAGGCCTAAATATATCATGGTAAAGTTGATTATTCACGTGCGTGATCTGGGTTCAATCTAGCATTAACACGATCTTTTTTTAGTGAATCGTAAAATTGACTAAAAGTTTATCGAAATCAACATTTTATCCCTTTAAATCTTGGTTCTGTAGCAAAATAACGAAAATATTCATAAATTTAACAAAATCAACATTTAATCCAACACGATTCACAGTAGCGTTTGTTTCATGGAAAAGTCGGCAATATTAGGCCTACACGATCGATCATTGATGTGCGTAATATGGCTTCAGTTGAGCGAAAACGCTATACCTTTTCTCATATATTCTTAAATTTAGTTTATTAGATCGTCGTCCTTCCAATATGTAACCTAATTCAAAGCTAAAATTAATTTCTAACGATCAACAACCTTCAAAACAGACACGCGATTCACGACCGGAAAACGCCAAGCAGAGTCACGCCATAACGGACGCAATGGACTGGATGTTCCCTAATGACCTCGGCGTCCACTACTGAGGCTCCTCGGGTCCAGAAATATGTGTCCACTTCTGCCAGAACTTCTGTCTTGGATGTCTATATATAACTCTATGGTGATAAATGCGTCAACATACGCGTTTCTCGGTGGTGAATCACGTTGTCTGTTTTGAAGGTTGGTGTTGGTTAAAAATTAGTTTGAACTTTGAATTATGTTAGATACTGGAAGGAGGATGATCTAATAAACTAAATTTGAGGATAAATGAGAAAAAGGTATAGCGTTTCCGCTAGACTGAAGCCACATAACGCACATCAATGATTTGATCGCGTAACCCTAATATTGCCGACTTTTCCGTCATTATAAACGCTCCCATGAATCGTGTTGGATTAAATGTTGATTTCGTTACATTTGTGAATATTTTCGTTATTTTGTCTGCAGAACAACCAACATTTAAAGGGATAAAACATTGATTTCGGTAAACTTTTAGCCTTTGAAGCCTTGTCACATTTGTTCAGAGAAACTTACAGATGCATTACTGAAATTTCCAGAACTTTTGTTAATTCCGCATCGTACTGTGAAGGTCACTTTCACGCACCATAGTTTTGTAATGGATTGCACTTGACCATTGGGTGCAACAAGTCTATCATAGCATTGTGATCCACCACTACTTTGTTGGTGCTGTGACTGTGTAACAGTTGAAAGCCTGTGAATTTTGTTACTCCTTTGGGGGACTACACAGATGTTGCATACTTAGCGATGCCTGCGTCCCCTACCTAGCAATTGTGTGGGAAGCAACGTTAGGTCTGTTAAATACAATTAAACAGGGTAAGTCAAAAGTATCGACCCAGTGGATTTGGCAGTCACATGATTTGGTTTAGCCGCCAAGCAACCATCTATCATTGGTCACCACAGAGGAGACTGCTACTGAAATCAACCAGTGGTGTGCCCCCCCCCCCCCCTAAATAAACTGTCCACTTCCGGTTCCTTTAGGAATAGATCTCAATTTGAGATAAGTGCGGGCAGTCAAACCATGGTGAATGTAGAATACGGCATGTAAATAGGTACCGGTAAGTCCACAATCGTGCGAGCTACTACCAAGACACCAACACATTAGTACAAATGTTGGCTTCACTGCATGAGCAGTTGTGTGAATCGGTTCATTGTATGTAATAATTGCAGTAAGGCGTCAAAAACTTAACGGTGTTGATGAGGTTTATGGCTAGCACGTGTTTGTATCATGTAGCATACTGGCATTCGACCTAAAGAGTCCGGAAGTGGAAAATTTATTTAAGGGGTGCAGGAGGGAGGCAATCCTGTTTTGTCTCAATACTTAGTCCCCTAAGTGTTCACAGAAAGGACTTAATTCTTTCTTGCTTACCGGGAACAGAGCCATGACTCACTAGTTAACGTAGACAGTATGCTTCTATGGCAGAAAGCACATTTGTTGAAATATTTGTTTGAACCACGACATGCAGTTCAATGTCAAACACCAGTTTGTTACATGTGCTACAAACACCAGCACAAATATATGCTAGCCGAACCCTTATCAATTTCGTTACATCTGCTATTCCGTATTATAATTATTACATACAATTAACCAGTCATGGTGGATTGATTTAAATCAAGCCGATTTTAAATGCTCGAAAAATACTCAACAAAAATATAAGTCAGCCATATTGATGGCAATGACTTGACTGAAGACTAAGCAATCGTCCATATGAAGTTAGAGCAGTTCTTTTTTACCAGTATCTTACTTTATGACCTGCTGTATATTTAAATCTGTATCAGCTGTACTGTTTATTAAAACTGACCTCAGTGTTCGAAACCAAAAATCTAAATTTGTCAAAAACTATAAAGATGTTCTCTAAGCCTTATCTCTGTAAACATTCACGTAAATGGCATCCAGAAATTACCACTGAAAAACATAGGTAAAAAAAAATACTGATTTAAATTAAAAAAATCTAATTTAAATAAAAAAAATCAGATTTACTTGATTTTTGTTTTTTAAATCACAGTTTTTATCCACCCCGCAACCAATTCGCACTACTGGTCAGGGTATTATTTTATGGAGTGGGCCAACATTTGTTCTAATGTATTTTTGTCATAGCTCGTGCTATTGTGGACCAATTTACGTGCCATTTTCTGTATTCACTATGAATTGACTGCCCGCACAAACCTCAAATTAGGACCAATGCCCTATTCCTAAAGGAACCAGAAGTGGAAATGTATTGGGGGAGGGGGGCACCCCTTGATTTTAATACATATGTCCCTCTGTGATGACCAACGATCGGCGGTTGTTACAGGTGGCCAAACCATATCAATGCCCCAGCCCAATCCATTGTGTCGGTACGTTGACTCGCTCTGTATAATTGGCTGTGTTCACAGGTAAGTATTTTCAATTAAGATTTGAAGGTATTTTCAATAGACGAAATCATGTTTTCAACGAATATTGATTATTTTAAATCTGATCTTAATTTCTCCCTTTTGTATTTCAGGTGAGCGTCACCGATGCGCTTTACACTTTCATTCATGATTTGTGGCTGCAGAATGCTCCAATCGGGGAATTGTCTTAGAATCGTACAGCTTCAAATTCCAGAAGAAAGAGTCTGCACATAACACAGCGCACGATTACTGATGGTTTCTGCTGCTGATTGTTTGCTGTAAAGAGCAGTCAAACTATGCACAGTTGCTATTGGGGCAAAATTGTCAGTTGTGCAAAGCCCCAGCTGTTCACGCAGCTTAAAAATAGCAAGAATGTAATAGCTTTATGTAATTACTAATTATTAGTTCACGTGTATGCCCACCCTTACGTTAACACTGGTTAAGTAACTAACACTTACCTTGATGTGAGCTTGTTAACACTAAACTGACCATAAGCCCCTCCCCCCCCCCCCCCCAACACTTGCCGTTATCTTATTCTTCATTTCATACACCTTCTAGACATTGCAAATTGGAACAGAACTGAGAACGTGAAGAAGGAAACTGCCGATTGTTAGAAACGATTAAACAGTAATAGCGGATGTAGGTGCTTTCATGTTAAAATGACGTCAAACTGGTGGAAGGAAAAGATAAAAATTTAGCTCATCAAGTCTGGTATATAGTACGTTGGCTAAGTTGTCACGTTACCTTAACCAATTCACTCCAGACCAAATTCTGTGTGTACACAGGTCAGTGAGGCAATTAGGTCTCGCAGACAAGCCCTACCACTCTGCTGTGCTTTGTTGCGCGCCTTGCTCGTGGTTCGCATAGAACCATAGTGTAACTTTAAGTTGTATGAAAGGGGTCGCGTTGGGCACAGATGAAGGACTGGATTATCCAAAGGTTGTTATGTGCAGTTGCTCAGGGTCTCCACCTAGCATGGGCCTGCACTAAGAGTTTTCGCCCCTCTAAAGGCTGCTTACGAAAAAGGCCCTACTCTCTTTACAATCATTAGCACAGGGCGTCCACTTACATTAATCTGTCACCCATTTAACCTGTAGCTATGCTGCATTAAGGTTAAAGGTGCCAATTCGCTCCTTATCTCCTTTCATTTTTTTTCGTGTGCGGTCTGGAGGAAGTCCCAACAGCAACGCACCATGCAGCCTTTCATTACGGATGTGCCCAAATAGCGACAAGTATAACATTTTAAATAAACAGCTCTTCTGTTAGTCAGATAGAAAACTTCTAGCCAGTAAAGCTGAAAACTGGATGTGAGGCCAGTTCTTAATGAAAAAATTAACAAGTTTTATCCTTACTTCAAGTGTGTGGGGAGTTATGATTTTCTACAAGTGGATTGTAAGCCGTAATTTTTGCTTGGCTTGCCACTCCTAAGCAAAACAACAAAAAAATGATGAAAACTGCAACATTTAAATCTTGTGGCGCACTGTTGGCGGGGGATTATGATCATAACATTACGTTGTTTTATCTTGGTGGTAGCAAAAGCTGCGCCACATTTTGCTGCTTTCTTTAGGTCGACTTAAAGCTAATTCTACTATAAACTCTTGTACTCATGATGATAATCCACAGTCCTTATACTATTGCATACCGAAGGAAGTAAACGTTCTACATGGTTGACTTAAGCCCTTCCAGAACGGCATACAATGCTCTTCTGTTTAATTCTTAAGTTGCCGGATAATGCAGATGCTGTATCTAAATTTCCTTTTCATGTCAGATTCGATGGTTACGTTGGGTTCTGGTGCAATACTATTCCAAACACTTCCTTCTCACAGTAGGTGAAGCGTTCAACAGCCAAGCAGTCATTTTCAACAAATTCAATACAACTAACAAGCCTTCAAGCCTTCGCAACTGCCAACATTTGTGAAAAGGCTGTGTTGTGGGATTTACATATGAATTCAGTCACTTAGGTGAAAATTCTATTCGCATCTCCAAATTTAACTCCAAATCCGTTAAAAGTGCAGTTTACAAATTTGGATTTTCACGTTTTTCATTTTGCATCGTAACAATTGCAGACCATTAACAGTGTTTCCGTCCCTCTAGTTATCACTTAAAATCAAGCTGCTCTCACCAAGGTAAATTGAGGACTGTTTGTTGTAGCAGGCATCACAAAGAAATTTGTTTTTCTGTGTAGCAGTACTCCTGAATGGCAGTAGTTTCGGCAAATTTGTTAGGGTGATGCTGTACAGTTGCAAAATTTCAATGGTAAATTTAGTCCTAAAATTATTACGTATTGTAGATAAAACCATTAGCAAGATATTGATTAACATATTCGTGATAGCTGTGCTCTACAATGATTTAGTTGGTATTGCGGTGCAAGTATCATTCATATTGCAACATACCCGTTTCTAAACTTCGTTTCCTCTTGTTGATGTCATTTACTCGTTAAGTGTTGTATTGCCTTCGTTATCATCAACTCTTAGTTTAGTAACAAGCTTTTAAGTGCTTTACAATAACATTAAATGATGTCTTAATGCAACATTGTGTTTAGTCAAAACACTATTAAAAATATAAAAATTTTTATTTACAAATAACATTTTGCTGGTGCAATGCTGGGTGGGCATATACACATGAACTGCATGTAGTTACTGCAATGCAGTTGACTAATGATAGCCTGAAGGTGTTTTGAATTCCTTTTGAGAACAGACGAGTTATATAATTGTTCTTCTAAATTGTGTTAATAGCTTTCAAGATTGTACACACCAGGTCTAAAGTTGCTGCAAACTCTTTGCAACACCCTGTATAAAAAATGATTGAAGGTGTTTACTCTTAGTTTGCAAGTAAATTTTAGGCCTTACTTGGTGGCACTGAGTTAACCCCTCCAGTACCAGACTATACTCGTGTAAGAGAGGTATTTTTAAAATTCCATGTGTACATAGGTCAGCAACACTTGTTAGATCCCTCATTCTCTTAGTTCAGTGACCACAACCTTCATCACTAGACTTTGCAAAGCTCGCTTTTGTTGGGGTTCCAGGAAATCCTCACGAAACTTGCTTTTCCTCTTTGTACTTGCTTAACAATATGACCCTGGGACGGAGTTAAGCGTCTTTATCTGACTGTCTCGAAAAAAACCAAAGGAATCTGGTAAGATGCTATAGATAACTAGGTCATTGAGGCCCACTAGACTTAAATGAACTGCTGAATTGGAAAATAAGTACGCGAGTTTTCTCCTCCGAAGTAGCTACATTGCATTTACTAGTGCAATCTATGCTGCACAACGCAAAGTAATGATTTCAGGTCTTGCATCTACTTCTTTTCCAGTATCCAGCTTGAACAACATTTTCATCAATATAATATTCATAGATTTTGATTTACTTACGCAAGTCAGATTCCTTAGCCGGCGCTATCTCCCTAATGGATGGGCCCTCGTTAAATCTGTTCCTTTTCACTGTCGCGTTATGTAAACAAAAAATAGTGGTGATCTGTGTGTCCAATTTTGAATGCTGTCAACTTAATGAGTGGTAATGCCACACTGCCCGATAATGTAAAAAGTATTTTGAATACAAGAAATATGATGCTTTAATGTTTCTCATTAAATAATCAATGTTTTAGTACTGATGACGTATAAAGCCATGCAATATTGCGCGATATTGTCCGCGGGAAATATATGATGTTGCGTCTCGTCAACATGTTAATTAAATTTAGAGGCGGTTGTACATAATTATTATAATTAAATGCATTCACTGCCTCTAAGTACTGATGTAGTGCTTGTAGTGCGATTGATGAGTAGTGGAATTAGTTTGGAACTGCATTGTCAATGAAATTTGAAAGAGATGCTTTAAACATTCTAACTTATGTATGTTGTGATGTGAACACCTATGAATTATGCACTTTATACAAAACATAACAGGCTCATTTACACTTTTCTTTCACATGCTAGACAAAGATATATGGGTACTAGGAATTGTAGCATTCGAATATGAAGTTCAACGTGATATTTAGGGTTAATGAAAGAAAGCTTGACGAACTTAGTCCTTGCCTGAATACAGTAGAAGTCGTAAAATTTTCCAGTTTTAGCTCACTAAGGCCGAGAGAAATGTCAAATTTTGTTTGTGAATTGATACGAATTACTTTGTATCTCCGTAAAGAATGTAATGTAGTTCTACTTATTTTTCTGACATCTCCTCCCTTCTCCCTCAGAAAACAAAATGAATACTGAAATGGTTTAAAAAAAAAACATTGTATTTGTCCCGCTAGGGCGCTGTAAACTTTTCTTCTCGTGAGAAAAAATATCCGCTCCGGACTGGGATTATTTTAGTCATTCCCAATATACTCTCCCTCTGTAAAGGGAGAAACTTTCTGCACAGCTAGTTTCAAAAAAAGAACTTTATATTTGACAATGGTTGCAGGCCACGAGATCATTTTGGGGCCTCCCCCTTTTCTTCTCCGAGCCAACCCCTTTGTTTTTGAATGGCAATAACTACACGAGCATGCCCTGGGTGCTTACCTCGGCAGCCATTTCTAAAGGTTGCTGTAGTGCAAGGAATGGTGGTCTGCGTATAGTTTCTTGTAACTTTTGCAGGCATGAGAAATTTCTGGTGAATCCTAAGTTAAATCCTAAATTCTTAAGTTCAGCAACATTTTCCATCTACTTCTGTTGTTTTTAAGGCAGTTTCTACAGCGATGCTGTTTTTTCGATAACCTGGGATAAATTTTGACATTTTAGCGTATCTTTCATGTAGTTTCTTGGAGAGATATTAAGACTAGATCAAATGGTGTACATTTTATTTTCATATTAGTTTCCAATTTTTTTTTCCAAGAAATTCAATATGTAGCCCCTTAGTATTTTTCTTGTAAAGAAATTGATAAGCTATGGAGGCTATTCTTATGCCTGCTGATGTTCTTTTTCAGCTTTTACTGTGACCATATGCTGGGCAGCGGATGATTTGTAAATTCCGAGTGATACATTTAAAATTGTTGGGATGTAGGACTAAAGTGTGTGAAAATGTTTGCAGAAGTGTAATGTCTTTATTTTAGCCCTTAATCCTCTTTAGTGCAAGTTAGTGCACTAATGGTTGTAGATGCCAATATTGCAGGCGGTTCCAAATTTCGTGATTCACTGTAAAATTAAATCCCATTATCTCTATGGAGAATAATTCTGAATTGCAGTGTAAATAAAATCGAAGACCGTAATTTTAAATTGCTGCCTTAAGATCGTTGAACTGTTTAATTTCGCCAACACAATACCGGTAAAAGAAAGTGTCTTATGTTTATTAAATGTATATGGAGAGAGCTAAAGGGTATGTAACCTGATCTCTGCCCAGAATCAAGTGTTCATTCGTAAAGGAACAAGCCTTTCTGAAATAGGTTTAAATATTTCAAATGCTTCGGTTATTTTGGTGGAAAAGTCTGTGATCCCTGTGAAAAACAGTTTAAAAAAAGTTCGTAATTAAGTGCTTGAAAAAAAAAATTGTTAGCGGTTTAGTTTTGGGATCAAATTAGGTTTTGCGTTCACCTGTATGTTAAGAGTTGGTGATATGGAATATGTTTTGAGTGATTGTTGAGCAGAAAACCCACGATAGTTTGTTTACCTACTTGAAATTTAAAGCACTATTTCGCAATGTATAGCATATCACTGAAAAAATGGACCTAAAATTTTGCAGGAGAAGTCTTTTGAGTCGGAAGTCTATCAGTAAGGAAATCTTGTAACGATTGCGTGACAGATTAACATACCGTACAAATTTATTAGAATCTGATGGTTCTTCCTGGGATTGGGAGTTGCTTTCTGAAATTCGACTTCTTCATATGTATTTGCGTAATAAATTGTAAGTCCAGCAACATTTTGAGGTTTAAATTGCAGATACTGATAGAATTGTGAGTGGGCGAAACATATTCTTAACTCATGTAAAGAAGTCTGTATAATACGAAACATTAAGCAAGAGTTGTGTTAATGGTGAAAGACACTTTTAATACCTAAGAGTGATTCTTAAAGTAAAGATTTATCTAGATTTTAAAGTGTGATTTATATCTTAATGCTCCAAGACGTTATGAAGCTAACAATTCCCTACTAATTAAAAGGCACGGATTATTAATAGGTAATAACTTAGATTTTAAGGTAACATTGGCTTACTAAGGTAAGTGTGATGTTTGTTTTGCACCAGCTTACTCAAGAGTTTAGTTAATGCTAAAGCTTAAATATTTTACCCAATTTCACTTTGTGCCATAAATTGTATTCATTTTGTTGTATAATAATGTAACATGCTCAGTATGAGAATGAAGGTTATAATTTTCGGACCCTGCCTAACTTTCAGATAGCCGTTCAACTATCAGGAATTGAAACCAATAACCAAAACCATTTCCTATATATCAAATTCATTGGAATATTCATGATTTATGCAAATACTCGAACTTTAATATTTGTATAAATCACGAGTTGTACACTTCAATGTAAATGATCCTTTAGTTGGAATATCCATGGATATTCCAATGAATTTGTTGAATCATTGGAATATCCATGGAAAACGTGTAATTTCATTATGTGAGACTATTTTCAAATTATTTCAAAATTTGCTAAAATGCACACAAGTTGTCTTTTGGAACTTTCCAGTGTGGTGTGACTGGGTTTGTCTTAAATTTTAGCTGTATTTATCAAAGCTTGCAGTCATCATTTAAGCACCATTTTGCATCCCTGTACAACATTGCATCGCAGTTAAGGTGTACAACTAAATAGCAATGGTAAACCAATTCGTAATTGACAAATTTCATCTGGAGTTTGGAATGTTAGGTGAACTTGCAATTTTCCCATTGCAAACATTAGTATCTTTTTTCTTTTAAAGTGCGTGCAAAAAAGATGCCCTGCTTGATAAGAGGGCGTAGTTAAAATTGTTAATCCTGGTTAAGCAAAATTTGTTTAATTTCAATGCGGTTGGTAATTTCAATACAGGGAAAGAACGTAGGGTAAGAAAATAAACTGATCTTCGTTATGTCGTATCATCTAGTTTTAACTTAAATTTTATGGTTGACTCATTGGGAAATGAACTTTGTGACTGGTTTTATTGTTGGTCGCAGCCTGTTCAATAGTTTCAGATGCGTAATGGGGTGATGACTGATGTTTACAGTTAGATAGTGGAAGCAGGCATAACAAACGGGATTTTGAACATCCGGTAACATGTTTGATGAACAACTTTAATTATACCCAATTGAACTTCAAAATTTAACAATAGAAAATGTGGGTACTAGGTACTGCCTTGAGCCCTTGACCATCCGCCTGTTCTGACATGCTGTTGATAATTTTCAGTGTTGAGTTTGCAACTCTGCATTTCCTTTGTCACTAAATTATAAACAGTTCTTTTCGTAATGCAGAAGTTTGATAATAAATATAAATTAGATAATTGGAAACTACGAATAAACAATTGTTTCTTCCTTAGATGTCGCAAATGGACTTCCACTTTGGCTACAGACTGTTCATTGCCCAACGGGTTAACTTAACTGAACTGGATTCATTAAATAATTCACATTATATATCATGTAATTTGTTAAATAGTGGTAACATTTTTTCCAAGGACATATCTTGTGACTTATTAAACTTTACATGTGCAATCATTTTGACAGTCCAATATTATGGGTGTTAAACACACCAAATAAACACCTGTTACAAGAATGTCAATAAACTTAATTTGAACATCACCCAAATTGAGTCTTGTCTTCATTTATAAAGATTATTCAGTAGTAAGGGCTTACCTAACTGGTTCATATGATAGCTGTCTTGTAAAATTAGTGGATCAACAGTCCTATAGACAATCATGAAGTAAGACCAATATCGCAGCAGGGATGCCACCGAGTGAAAAAATTTGAAAATTCGAGCTCTACAGTGAAAGCGAAAAAATGTGGAAAATTGACCAAATTAGTGAAAAAATTTGCAATTTTGTAAATTTACATTACCCGTCTTTCTTAGCATATCTTTCCTAAGATGCAATTTGCCCCTAGGGAAACTTGTTGGCTTCCCTGGCAGGCTTGTAGCTCCCTTTTGTGCATGCGCCGGCACAGGCCTCCCATAAAAGCGTCAGCCTTGGACCTGGTTTTATCTTTCTTCCTATAGTTAGGTATATTAGCGAGTGGATGTGCCGGACAAAAACACCAACATTTTTCCACATGCTGTCTGTTGCATGGAGTTTACATTTTTGCTAGGAACCATGACCATTATGGCAGCTATCTTGAATTTTCAAAATGGCTGCCATGTGAAAAGCTTATTCTATCCATATTACAGCTTCTAGGCACCCTAGGACTAAAATTGTGGTGCCTAAATGTATATTTTCTGGGTCAAGGATCACAGCTATACCATTTAGAAAAAGAGGTGACGCTGTGTTTACTAAAAAAAAAAAACATTTTACATGTAAGTAAAAAAAATGCTACGTATAAGTTGGACGGAAGAAGGCTTGTGGCCCAATTCACTTTTTATGAAAAGCATTAAATTTGGTATGGCTGTAGTACATGAAGGGTAACTGGAAAAAAATAGCTATGATAGCAAGTTTAAATGCTGCATCCTCCTCCCCCAAGGGTGGAAGGAGTGATTTATCCCCCCCCCCTCCCTTCCACCCCCAAAAACGGTTCTTTGGCTGTAATTCCTTAACCGTCAAATCAAAAGCATAATGACCATCAAAAACGTTGTTATACATCTTTTACGTAAAAGCAACCCTTGGAACCCCAAAATAGTATTAAAGTATATCGCCCTTAATTTGGACGAACGCTCCTTCTTCAATTGGTGGTTGTAGTAATTTTCGTGTTCAAAGTGCTCTTGCCAGTTTTCCAATAGCCCGAAATGGACATACGTAGGATTTTCTGAAAGGTGATCTATTCTTTCCATCAATCCTAACCGAAATTAGATAGGAAGCGTCCTACACCCATTTAAAGGTGAAGAGGTAATGGCATACCAGCGAGAGGGTAAGTGATTCTCGTATTCAAAGTACTGTTGCGAGCCCTCAAATAGCACGAAATGTACGTACTTACGGCTTTCTGAAAGGTAGAGTCCATTCTTTTCATCAATCCTAACGGAAATTGTTTACATTAGATAGGAGCCATCCTACGCCTATTTAAAGGTTAAGAGATAATGACATAGCAGCGAAAACGATGTTGATTTTCGAATTCAGAGTGGTCTTGCGCACCTTCTAATAGTCCAAAATTAACATGAATTTTCTGAACGGTGGGGATCTATGCTTTCCATCAGTCCTAGCCGAAATTGTTCAACTTAGGCACTGTTCTACACCCATTTAAAGGTGAAGAGATAGCAGCGAGAGCATATGGTGATTCTCTTTTGCATGCTCTCAAATAGCTGGAAATGGACATGCTACGGATTTTTTTGAAAGTTGATGATCTATTCTTTCCATCAATCTTGAACGAAACTGTTCAGCTTAGAAACAAATACAAATATGACCAGTGGCACTTTTTAATTGAAACTAGCCGCTACAACAACTACAGCTATACCTTTAAACTGGTGTAGGTCGGTCTCTAAACAATTTCGATTAGGATTGATGGAAAGAATAGATCCTCATCTTTCATAATATATAAGCATGTCCATTTCAGGATCTTATAAAGGGTGTGCAAGAGCACTCGACCTGATTTTGAAAATCACCATACGCTTTCGCCGCTACTCTATTGCCTCTTTGCCTAAAAATGGGCGTAGAGCAGTCCATATCTAAGTAATTTCCGTTAGGATTGATGGAAAGAATAGATCTTACCTTTCAGAAAATCCTAAGCATGTCCATTCCGGGCTTTTAGAGGGATCGCTACAACACTTTGAATTCGAAAATCACTACACACTTTAGCCGCTACACCGTTAACTCTTCAATTTAAAATAAGCATAGAGTAATCCCTATTTAAGTTAAATAATTTCTGTTGCGATGGATGGAACGAATATATCCCCACCGTTCAGGAAATCCTAAGCATGTCCATTTCGGTCCATTAGAGGGTTCGCCAAAGCACTTTGAACACGAAAATCACTATAACCAGTTGAAAAAAAGGAACGTTCGCGCGAATTAAAGGTGATTTACTTTAAATACGATTGGAGTTCAATGGTTGCTTTTGGGGTTCAAAGGTCCCAGCTCTAGAAAATGTATATTTAGACACAAGAATGTAATTTTAAGTAGCTTTAAAGGTAATGCAACGTCAACACGGATATTAGCAGGGTATGAGTCAAACTGTCACCAACAGTGGCGCGTTTGGTTCGCTCTGTTTGGCCGTTTAGGAAGGTACCGAAGGATCTAAGGCTGCCAACAATGATCCAAGCTGGTCGTTGGTATTGCCACCTTCAACATCCTGCCTATGACACTGTTTCTTCTTCGAGACTTGACAAAGACAGAGCGAAGCGTGCATACGCACAGTGATCAAATACGCGTCTGCTCCCCCTCATCTTCTGGCGCAGTCCCGTTTCAAACATTTACTCAAGCCATTACGCGACTTTTAGCTCTGTCGTTGTCCATACCTTGACTCCGACCGGTCCTCTGCGGGCCACCATTTTTGCAACCATTCGTCCTCTTCTATCGACCTTCCCAGTCGATAAGACGTGCATTCTATGGAAGAATATGAATTGGGGGGGGGGGGCGTGGACACCAATCGCGACCACCATTGGATCCCCCTCTGCTACCCAAATATCAGTATAAGACCGCCTTCCAAGTGGCGACCAGGACAAAAACCCAATACCTCTGCGACCATTACTGTCTTCTTCTTTGGGCTGCTCTGTCATCGCTGGACTTACAATCGCCATCCCTTCATTCATGGGTCGCCTATTGCTCCCAACAGTTCGCTTCCAGGCTCCCTTCGGGATTTTCTTCTAGTCGCAGATTTTTCTGCGACCATTATACTCTTCCCGTCTGGGCAGCCCACACTCGGGTCGTCACAAGCGCAGACCCTGCAACTGCCAACACGACCTTGCACCGTTTGCATCACTACAACAAAGAAGACATGGACCTCTTTTACACTTTTCCAAGAACATTCAGCTCCAACAAAGTTCTGAAGCAAACCAAAGATCTCGCTTCACTTACAAGACTGACTCAATAGCTACCTCAAGTAACTTCATCCACTCAACAGTCCCTTTGAAAAATGGATGATCCACCGTCTGGCACTTTGTCTTCCCAGCAGCCACTGCTTTTACGACTGGCCACATTATTATTCCAGCAACTAATGAGTGGTTCGTTTCTGTCACTCAAGCCACCACCACTAGAATGGTATCGCCACCGTCCGCCTGCAGGTGTGTTCCTTGGGCCCCTTAAGCGACTGATTCTGCTCAGCCAGCTTCCGCTACGACTGCTGTGTTTCGTTTACGAGCCTACCTCCAAGTCATTATTCTCGTCAGCCACGATGCCCTCCGGCACTCACTTTTACGACCGATTGGGGCTACAGCCCTCGTCCTCTCACTAAGATCTGATGGTCCCCGCACGGCATGCACCATCCTCCAGCCGCACATTATTCTCCTTTACCGCGAACAAACGCCAGCCCAGCATTCGTAAA
>JAHWFP010057031.1:119906-137918 GCA_023313725.1 Lithobius niger
ACAACTACACTGTTCTCGATCGTCCCTGAGACCCGTCTTACTTCGCCACCCTAAATAAATACAGATGCAAACCTATTTACGTTGCATTTTGGTCTTGTTTGTCAGACTGTCTAAACGGGGAATCGAACCCACGACCTTTGAAACCAGACGATTCCTACGTCCGAGCCATACTGACACGGCCAAAAGGCAGCATTTAACACGTGGTTTCAAAGGTCGTTGGTTTGACTATCTGCTCAGGCAGTCTGACATATAAGTCCAAAAGGCAACGTAAATAGGTTTGCTTCTGTATTTATTTAACTCTTCTTGAACCTGCAGTTTTCCGTCTTTAATTCCTTGACCACCAGCAGGTCCACATGACCATCTCAGCACTGGCATCTGGCATCTGATAACTCCACCAATAACACCAATAACTGACAGAACACCAATAACTCGCCCTTTCCACCGAATCATCGAGCAAGTAACACCATTATTCTCGGTCGCTTTCGCAGTCCGCCCTCGTTGGCCGTTTCCAACAAGCCCGCTTTGACAACTTCACCCTACTCTCTCTCTCCAAGAGTCTTCATGCCTTGTCTAGTCATCCTTCGTTCACATCGAGATATCGATCGGCCCCTCATACCAGTCCAGAGGCACACCGCCCCCTTAATTCTCAGGCCATGACCATGAACGAGTCCTACACAGAACGGGACAGGCGTCTCTAGGTCCCTGCGAGATCACGACAGCCCTTTGCTCCTACTATGGCCCCAGATGGTGCCACCTTGCATTGAATTCTGGCTTCCCAGGACCACCACACACTGGTCCTCTTCTTGGCCCTGACCAATAATTCACGCTTTTCTGTCCATTATAAATCGTTGTATTTTACGACTAGCTGTCTATCGCATACGCAGCTGTCGTACGCATATGAGCGACCCCCCCAGTGCCCACACATAACCATTCGGGCCATCCAGCCCAGTCGTCACTCAACTGTACGGTCGGCCTTTTCCTCTTGCATTAAAAGGTAACTTCTGTTCCCGCCTTTAGCTCCCATAATCCATTCGGTCCATCCAGGCCCAACAAATCACTTCACACCATTCAGTCACTCTCTCTTCTGACCAAGTTCCGGTGCTGTCTGAATTAGGAACTGTTGGTAGCTGACGACCCCGTCTGGGCTCTCTGCCAATGGGCTCCTTGCGGCCCACGTCGCCCACCAGGGCCATCCTCCCGCCACCTTTACTTAAATCGACAATCCTTTCAAAACAAAACGCCAATCGAAAGCAAAAAAACAACCACCACTGGATTCAGAATGATTTCCCACGTCCATTAGGTAAGCTGAGCTATCAGTCATAGCTATTTTAACCCTATCCCTTGAGTCAATAAACAAGCCACAACCAACACGCCTGTGAATCTCCACAAAAACCAACCAAAGCAAATGACCAAATGATGCGACATGCTGCCTATCATGCAATCAACACCTGGGCCCGACACTACACGAAATTTGAAGACCAAGACACAAGGCTATGGTGGACCTTTCTCAATGGCTCCACTCATCCCCTCCTGTTCCCTGCCTGAACAACAAACACTCCACATCACGGTCGCAGTTCGGTTCACCTGGTCCCCACAATGCTTAAGGCTCACTGAATTTGTTGATTCTGGGGCAGCCAGCTCGTAGCACGGGTATCCGTTACCATGGTCCCACCACCATAGGTGGCGAGGTCTGATATATGCTAAGAAAGACAGGTAATGTAAAGTTTTGTCGGCATGTAAATACCTCAATTTATCAGGGCCACCGGGTTAAAATTGGTTTTTATTGCCTAACCGAAAATGTACATTACCTTTCTTTCTACTGGAGGAAGAAAGATGAAGCCAGGTCTTGAGGCTGACACTTTTGTAGGAGGCCTGTGCAGATGCATGCGCAGAAGGGAGCTATGAACCTACCAGAGAAGCAACAAAGTTTCGCTAGGGCAAATTGCATCTTAGCAAGGATATATGCTAAGAAAGACAGGTAATGATATTTTCAGTTAGGCAATATAAACTAATTTTAACCAGGTAGCCCTGGTAAATTTATGTTTTTATATGCCGACGAAAATATTAATTACCGTTCTTAATTGTAGCATTCCCTTCCTATTGTGCTTTGTTGCCCCTAGAAAGTTTGTTCGCTTTCCTGCCAATCTAGTAGCATGCCTCTTCTGTGCCTCCGCGTGGGCCTCCTATATATAGCGCCGGTCCTGGACCTGGCTTATCTTTCTTCCTAGGGCGCCCACGCGTGTGGTCGCTCGTCTGTTCTCCCCTAAGGACTTGGATTTCTTGGAAAACTGCTAGCGCTCCTTGACCAGCCGCTGGCTGCTTCTTGACTTTTTCTTCGTCATCCTGAGAGGACTATTTTCTTACCAGGACTATTCAGCATGGATTGTGTGGCCCTTTTAGAAACCAACTCATTCGTCCGCCGACCTTGCGGCTCATCCTCTGTCCGCGGCTCTGTGGTAGTCCGCACTACACCAGGATTCCTTGCCTGGCCCTTCGTCCCCTGGGGACGGTCCGGCATTCCGGAGAGTTTTTAGTCCGTCTTGAACACTAGCAACCTCAACACTACGGTTTGCGAGTGCGCCTACGGTGTGTATGGCGGGCAGGTTTAACACCCATCGCAAGCACTAGTCGGAAGGAGGTGAAGGGACATCCGGACAAACCGGGCCCGGGGTGGCTGCTTAGAGGATGTTTAGTGGTTTGAATCCCCTTTTGGGTTTGATTCCAATTTGCCCGTTCTGGCCACTGGGCTGTTCATCCTCATCCCCCAGCATGTTGGCCGTGTGCTGCACCCTAGTAATCCGTGGAGGGGGAGATCCTGGCTTTCGGGCTTTGGCTCCTTATTCCGGAGGACGGGTGGCCTGGGCGAGCCGGCCTAAGGTCAATCGGCTACGACTTTTCGGGTCCTGTCGATGTGGGGAGTTGGCTTGTGTTGTATCCATCTGCATCACGGACCCGAACTGTTTGGGTTATCGACGGAGGTGGTGTGTACGGCTTCCTTGGTGGCTTCGCCTCTCGGCATGCTTAAGCTGCCACCTCTCGGAGATAGACAGCGGTGTTAGCTTCCTGGTGCAGGGCCCTGGATATGCGGCTTCCGGCCCTGCATCACCCTAGTGCCGCGCGGGGGCTTTATTATTCTGAGGAGCGCACCGCCGCGACTTCTTTTTTGCTTTCAATGGCAACTTCTTCCCCCCCTCCCCCGCAAAAATTTCTTCCCCCCAAAATTCTTCCCCTCCTCGCCGCACTAGCAAGTGCCAGAGGAGGGAACCTGAGATGGTTGGGCCTGGAGCCCACTTACCAGACCTTAAGAGTCGGGACCAAGTCCCGAAGTTCCTGGTGGTGACAGGCGAGGGCCGAAATGTTACGTAACTCGGTCCATTCGCTGTACACAAAGCTTTGAAAGGGATCTGTGGTTCTGATCCAAAGAGTGTCTCTCGGCTCCGTGCTGGGGGATACCTTGTGGAGGTTGCAGATGATGGTCAGGCGAAGAGGCTTTTTGAAAGCGAGTGCACTGGGGTCATGCCCAGTGCATGTCGAGCCGCATCGTACTTTAAACAGCAGCAAGGGGGTCGTGACATGCTTCAATTTGAGGGGTCTCAGTGATGATGTCATCCTGGGCGAACTCAATTCACAGGGTGTTACGGCTGTGAGGCGTTTGACACGGAAAGGCGAGAATGGTGCCCAGCCAACTGACACCTTTTTCCTGACCTTCGATACACAAGTTGCACCTAAGCACATTACTGCCGGTTACCTGCGCTTGAAGGTCAGGAGTTACGTACCAAATCCGATGCGGTGTTTCCGCTGTCAACGCTTCGGCCGTACCAGCGGCTCGTGTAAAGGTAGGCCTACCTGTGTTTCCTGTGCTCAGGCAGCCCATGAAGGCACTGACTGTGCTGGCCCGGAGCAGTGCGTCAACTGCGGTGGTCAGCACCAAGCCTCTTCACGGGACTGTCGTGTTTATGTTGAGGAACGTCGAGTGCAGGAACTAAAGGTGAAGGACGGGCTTTCCTAGTCGGAGGCCCGAAAGAAAGCCAAACTATCGGCACCGGCAATGACACGTTCTTTTGCGCAGGTGTGCAGTGCGCCAATGCCTGGCCCAGTTAGTGAGTCTGCTGATTTGGCTGATTTGGTCTTTGACGAGGACGGTGGGCAGCTTATTACTTTGTTGACCCTACAACATCCATCTCTGCAGGGTCTTTTGGGTCCTTCGGACCCGGTTGCTGCCTTGCCGTCTACATCTGCCCAGCCTGCAAATGATTCTGCTCCTGCTGCTGTTTCTGCTGCTGCATCTGTTCCCAGGCAGGTTAAGGCTTCAGCTATGCCTCCGCCTGCCCGGAGTGAACCACAGAAAACGTTGACGAAGAAGGCTCCTGCTGGTAAAGCCTCAACACCACCCGTGAGGACGTCGCCACCAGGAGAGAAGGTGAAACGGTCGTTAAACGGCCAGCTTGCTGAGGAGTCCGTTGTGTCCCCTCAGCATCTTGATGCTTCTTTGCCCATGGAGCAGGGAGAGATTTCCTGTTCCAATTCTTCGGAACTTTTTCCTCCTTCCGAGGACAACTTCATTCTGAACCTCACTCCTTCTTTTGATTCAGGTGAGGATTCGGATGTTTTCGGATCGCCCAGAGGAGGAGTTGAGGAGAATGATTCAGTCTTCAGCCCACCCTAATGCCTGCACATGCCATCGTTCAGTGGAATTGCCAAAGTTATCGGACCCATGCCGAAGAGCTGCGGCTGCTTGTCGCATTGGCAACCTCTGTGCTGCTGTCTACAGGAAACCTGCTTTAAGGCGTCAGATAATCCGGTTGTTCGAAGTTATTCTGTCTACTGTCTGGATGCTGACCCTGTGCCACGTGCACATGGTGGTGTTGCAGTGCTGGTTCAACACTCTCGGCCACATGCCAGTGTGCCTCTGCACACTAGGCTTCAGGCGGTAGCAGTTAGAGTTTCTTTCCACTTCGATATTACTGTCTGTTCGCTTTATTTGCCACCAGATGAGGTCTTTGGGGTTGGTGACCTGGAGGATCTGGTCCGCCAGCTTCCTGCCCCTTTCCTGTTGCTGGGCGACTTTAACAGCCACCACGTCCAGTGGGGGGGGGGACCTCATACTGACAACAAAGGGAGGAACCTTGAGGAATGGATGCAGAGGGGGTCCGTCTGCATCCTGAACGATGGCGCCATGACTCGCTGTAATCTGGCCACAGGCAATTGGTCAGTGATGGACTTAGCCTTCTATCCGCTAGCCATCCCAGTTCATTTCACTTGGGCTGTCACTGCCGATCTGCATGGGAGCGATCACCTCCCCATTGTGTTGTCCACAACACGAGGGAGTTCTGTGGCTTCCAGGCCAGCTCGGTGGGCGCTTAAGCGAGCTGAGTGGTCAGCCTTTGCTGGGGCTGCTGTATTTCAGCGTGCGGTGGAGGACTTTTCTGATGTGGATGAACTTTCCACTCATTTCACTGATGTGGTCCTTGCTGCTGCTCATGCTGCTATCCCGCGTACGTCCACGCAGCCGAGACGAGTTCCTGTTCCGTGGTGGACACCAGCTTGCGGACTGGCCATTCAGGCCCGCAGGCGTGCATTGCGTGCATTTACGGTGAGCCCCACTACTAGAAAAAATTTGTGGCCTTTAAACGCTGCCGTGCCCGTGCCCGGTATGTTATCCGTGAGGCTAGGCGTGCTTCATGGTTGGATTATATTTCGTCAATCACGCGCTCCACGCCTTCTCGGCAAGTGTGGAGGAAGGTGCGCCAGATCTCGGTGAAGAACGTGCCTTCCCCGGTGTCGCAGTTAAAGGTAGCGAATGCCGTGATCTCTTCTGTGCCGGATATCGACGATTGTCTTGCGTCTGCATTTGCGCGGGTCTCGAGTGATGACCATTATGATCCTGGTTTCCTCGGGATTAAGCGTAGGGAAGAGGCTCACTCTCTTGACTTTCGCTTCAATGGGCTAGAGGAGTACAATTTACCGTTTACCTGGCAGGAATTTGTTTCAGCTTTGTCCAAGTCGCATGACTTCGCCCCGGGGCCTGATGATGTTCACTATCAACTGTTGAAACATCTGCCTCTTGCCTCCCAGCAGTTCTTGCTGGGGATGTTCAACCGTGTGTGGGCAGAGGGCTCTATTCCAGCAGCGTGGAGGACAGCAGTGGTCATCCCGATTGTAAAACCGGGCAAAGACCCTACTTCTCCTTCCAGTTATCGCCCAATCGCTCTGACTAGCTGTGTCTGTAACCTTATGGAACGGATGGTCAGTGAGCGGTTGGTGTGGGTGTTGGAATCACGGGTATTCTTATCTGCGTCCTAGTGTGGCTTTCGACGGTTTCGGTCAACTAGTTGATGATCGGTTTCGATCATCTAGTTGCCCTTGAATCAGATGTGAGGGAGGCTTTTCGCCTGCGTCATCATCTGGTTCAGGTTTTCTTTGACTTGGAGAAGGCTTATGATACTACCTGGCGTTATGGGATTCTCCGTAGTCTCTATGACTGTGGCTTGAGGGGACAGATGCCACTGTTGCTTTCCGCTTACCTCTCAGGCCGTTCTTTTCGCGTTCGTGTCGGGGCGCCTCTTTCCCGCCCGTTTGTCTTGGTGAATGGTGTGCCTCAAGGAGGTGTTCTTAGTGTCATCTTGTTTGCTATAGGGATCAACCCCATTGCTCAGCAAGCTGCTGTTACCCAGTCTTTGTTTGTCGATGCCATGCAGACCTGCGAGCGGCAGCTACAGCTGGCGATTAACAAAGTCCAGACCTGGGCTGCCAGTAATGGTTTCCGGGTTTCTCCGGACAAGACTGAGTGCATCCACTTTTGCCGCCAACGAACACTGCACCCAGATCCTTGCCTGTACTTGGGATAGGCTCAAATTCCTGTTGTCCCACAGGCACGTTTCCTGGGTCTGGTGTTCGATTCCAGGTTATCTTGGCTTCCGCACTTGCGTCAGCTTAAAGACAAGGCTTAACATCTTGCGGGTCCTGTCGGGCACTTCATGGGGTGCCGATTGCACTGCCATGTTGCGCCTCTACCGAGCCCTTGTCCGCAGTAAACTTGATTATGCGTGTATGGTTTATGGTTCGGCTAGTGAGTCGACTCTCCAGATGTTGACTACAACAGCCCTCCTCGTTCTTCATGACTTCAACACAACCCAACGACAGGATGGCTGTTGGCCCAGGTAGTCATGCCATCCTTTTTCATCTGGAAGCTTCCTCATATGTCTGCATCGCTACCGCTTCAGTAACAAGAGGACGATGCTTAGCAATGGCCGCTGCGTTCCCTGTCCCATGCAGTACCCTTTACTGCCCTACCTTACCTTCTGGAACTCTTTCGGACAGCTCTACCTAGCCTCTGGCATCGTCCTGACTTACCATCACAGAATCTCTGTATAAAAACGGACACCACTGGTTGGTTATCACTAGCATAACTGACCTTCCTGTCCACCCTTCTAATCTCCTAGATCGCCGTTCCCATACTTCCATCCGGTTCCCATTTGTCCTTCGTGGACAACTACTCCTTCCCAGTCCTCTGCTTCATCAACAGTCATAATTGCAGAGTCACTTTCCAGCAGTTCTTCGTCATCTCCAGCTATCCTTCAGCTACTCTTCTACGTCACTCCAGTCCGCCGCGCTATTTCACGTGCTTGACCATCTTTCCACCCGGACTCCAATATCAGGAGAGAATCTTCCTCCCGTTCCTTTGTTATGATGAATCTCCGCCATCATTCCTCCACCTTCCATTCCTCTCTGTATTTCGCATGGCACTATGAGGATCAAACTTCAGCGTCTAACCATCCTTAGACGGGAGCCCTCCACTCACTCACTCCCGTTTTTCTACACTGTTGGTGGCCCGCCCTTTTTTTGTGAATGGCTATTCTTGTCACGCACAAAAAAAAGGGGGGAGGGCGAGGAAAGGATGACCAAACCCAACATTGGGATATTCCGTCCTCTGACAATATACCCTTTAGTACTGTTATCTGATTCACAAACCTACAAGATTCACTCATTAATCCTCAGCATTCGTCTTTCCGGCTCTAGTCCCTCCCTTTCCACTGCGACGCTGCTCATCCTCTTTCCCAGGGAACACTTCTTTTATGGAGGGAATACCTCAAACGTCAGAACGTGTGGTGCGAAAATGCATGCAGGGCTGCTGTACCGTGTTACAGGAAACCATTGTTTGTGACAACGCCCGTTTATTGTTTGCCTCCATCATGGACCCATGGATCCTGAGGACACTACAGGTTCCTCTGATGCTGAGGATGGGAATAACCATACTCATTCCATTTGTGCTGATACGTCTTTTAACGTTCCTCGTACATCGGCTAAAGAACAACCACCTCTCCCTCCTTCCCGCCATATTGTGCCTAGATCAGACAGTTCACAATGATGCAGATGTCCAAGATTATTGGTTCCGAAGCACCACCTGGACCCCCACTTCAGAATCACCGGACTGGTACTTTACCAGATGTTCCATATGCAAAACGATCTTGCCAGATCTATGAAAGAAAATTGAACACCTTCAAAAATTATCTAGAGAACCCTTGGCTTGTAAGGCCCGTGAATGGGCATGCAATGCCTCCCTACTGGCCTCCGCTACCCCTTCCACGACTCATTCAATAAAACTGGGGATGACCCCTCCCTTTTGGTCCTCTTCAAACATTGCTTCCACTCCTCCACAGAAACGTCCATTGGATGAAACTACCAAACCCCAGTCGCCTCCTGCAGGATCGCCACCATCGTCGTCCGTACAAAAGTACTAAGGGTCAACCTATCAAAAATCTGACCCAGCCGATAAAGAAACGACGCCGGTCCCCTTCTAACGTTTCTACATCTTCGACTCCCTCTTTGTCATCCTTACTTCCCGCTCCGGACACTCGGCCTGGTCTGGTGCTGCCCGCCTTGCCCTTTGACTCTTTCTCTAGCCTCTGCAGTGCTATCACTAAGGGACTGCACTTTTCTACAGATGATGAACTATGTCTCAATCGTAATTTTGCGTCTGTTAAAGGCAGCTCATCATCTTCGTCCGAGTTGTCTCGTTCACATGAAAGGAATCGTGCATTTTCTACTTCCATTGACTTTCTCCGAGCATCAAATACAACTCTTGCGGATGAAATCGACTTGTCTTCAGCGCAACAACACTCACTTAAAGGCAGTGGTATATTCTTTGGTGATATTCAAAATACGATGGCTGTCTCTTCCTCTGTCACCTCAGTGGCGCATCGACCATTGTGCTCACTCCAAGACCAGACGTTCTCCTTATGGTCGCGCCACTCCGTCCTCTAAGAATAACAAACAACATCCTCCTTAATTCTAGTGTTCCTACATGTATGTAACATGCTACAACTACGGTTCCTCCGTCGCAAACTTTGAACCCGGAGTTTTCCGTTCCGGCAGCGATCCCCCTCCATGGCCCTGCTGCATTAAACGCACAAGAAGCTTCCTCCTCCATCCAAGATAGTTGTCCAGGTTCACCACTGCCAGTCATTTTGCGTTCTTGGCTTTCGACCTCATCTCCATACTTTCAGGACTAAGTACCTACCAGATGTAGCAATATGATGATCGCCAACCTTCATTCCCGTTTTCTCGGGTCTATCCCAAATATCTGACCATTCCACCTGCTTGCTTTCCTGCGCTTCATGTCTTGGACGGGCAAGGGTGTGGCTTTGGGTTTTACGGCTTGCCTTAAAACAACCATGCCCACTCACCTAAACTAACTGTATATTTCCATACGCATTATAACAAAACAAAAAAAGAAAAAAAAAACGAAAAAAAAAAACAAGTGTTTCCCTCAAAAACAAGGCAACTGGACATGCATTTCCCTCTGCATTAAGGGACCGGATCCTCACCCCCACACTCTGTGATAGTGTGCAACAATTCGTGACTTCTATCCGCCATTCAACCTCTCCATCCTCATCTGACCGTCCTCTTCCTTCATTCCACTTACGCAAGATGTATCTCTTCATCCTACGGCCTGCGGATCCGGCCCCTTTGCGTGGCCTTCCCTTATGTACAAAATATGCTGCCACTTTTATGAACTTATATGTATATTGCACTTGTTAGCTTACAAGTATCATGCTTTTCTTTTTTACCTCTACCCCCACACCACTGTGGGGATAGCGACGGAGAGACGAGGAGGACGACACAGGGTTCGCAACGAATCACTCGCTCCGCTTAATACTTCCTCTCTATGGTACTTGTGATGATGCAAAGCCCTTCGACAAGTATCTCAAGTGAGCCTCCTCATCCGGACGGAGGGATTTTCCGTCCTGTCACCCTCAACCAGCTGTCCTGCATCGCAACTTCTGTTACGCCTCCAGAACATCAAGTTTTCATTCGAAGGTAATCTAGTCATCCTTGTTCTCTAAGTTATTACTAGCTCACGCTTCCGCCCCTGAACCATAAACAACTTGATAACTTGCCTCCTAAGTAGCTTCATCATTCTACTCCAGGTTATGATCCACTTCACGGAACATTCCTTACATTCACCCTGATGATACTTTCGTCCCTTCGTTCCGCCCACTTAACCGGTCTCCAAGCTGACTCGACCGCTCTTTCCACTCGTTTTAGACAATTTTCGTGTTCACATCTTGTGCTTCTCCAGTTCTCCTAGTTCATTCTGTGGCGGACCACCTTATTAGTCCTCATCGAAGACCTACGTCAAGCGCTCATCCTGACCTGCTCGTCTGATTCTTCCATTGTTTATGGTTCCCTGAGTCCGTTGATTCAGGGGCAGTTAGCTCGTAGCAAGGGCGTCCGTTACCATGGCCCACCACCATAGGTGATGAGGTCTGATGAATGCTATAATTAAGACAGGTATTTCATCGGCATATAAAAACATAAATTTACCAGGGACAGCTGGTTAAAATTGGTTTTTATTGCCTTCTGAAAATATTCATTACCTTTAGCCACCCAGCCTCCCCTCTGAATCGCCATGATATCGACTGGAGGAAGAAAGATGAAGCCAGGTCCAGAGCCGGCGTGCAGGCGCGGAAGAGGCATGCTACGCGACTAGCAGGAAAGCCAACAAACTCTCTAGGGGCAACAAGGAACAATAGGAAGGGAATGCTATAATTAAGACAGGTAATGAATATTTTCGGTATATTTTCGGAAGGCAATAAAAACCAATTTTAACCAGCTGATCCTGGAAAATTGATGTTTTTGATTAGTAAAGTATGCTCAAAATAAGATATGACCAAATTTGATGCAGCCTATGCCATTTTGAAAAATACAGAACTGTTGGAAGAAGCAGCAAAAAAAATCAGCGTTTTCTTCTTACTCCAAGAAACTTGCTGATAGAAAGTGAAGGATGTTTGGAAAGAAGGGAAGTAGCTACACCAGTTAAGTAATAGGTTGGCTACAATATTGAACTGTCAAGCATTTGACCTATAACTACTTTTTCTTCGCCTGGATTATGGCTAATTTTCTTGTTCAGTCTAACAGAAAACACATACACTTTTACGACCACACAAGATTTAACAAAACTAAATGTCTTAAATTTTCGAAAATGCTCCGATCTTCATCTTAGAAGACAAGCGAAAAAAAAATAGAAACTTTTAACAGCCACATACTGCTTGTTTTCAAATACGAAAACAAGCAGCATGTGACTGTTCAAGATTTTCTAGTTTTTTCGCTTGTCTTCTGAAGACGAAGATTGGAGCATCTTCGAAAGTTTAGGAGATAGTTTTGTTAAATTTTGTGTGGTCGTAAAAGTGTGTCTGTGTTTTTTTTCTCTGTTGACTGACAAGAAAACGTGCCGTAATGTCGATCGTTAACATCTGTAATCGCCGTTTTCAAGTATTCAATCGTGCTGGATATTGCAACATTAAAGAAACAGCGTTACAAGGTTGTTCAGATTTGTGGCCAACATATTCCTAAACTTATGTTGGCTAACCTGCGTCAGTGGATTACAGGTCAATACTTTATGTACATTTTTTTTATTGGGCCATAAGCAACAAGTTGATGGCTACCCCCGTTTTGAATTATGTTTGGTGTGCAGGGCTAAATACCTGTGAATTGGGGAGATAATTGTGTGAAAAAAGACGAATGTAAAAAACTAACGACCTCCGGTGGCATCTCTGTCCTAATCTTACTTCTGGGTTTGGGTTTTATGCACTGCCAGCCGTAGCCATGGTGCTAAAAGTAGTGGGAGATAATTTTGCAGGTATTTCCTAGGATCTTTTATGTGGAGTCGTCACTTGTGTGCTCTACAATGGCAGCCATCAATTTCATGTCTATATGTTAACCCTACCAAGATAACCCTTTAACCACTAAATAGGCTGTTCCACAATTGTATATTGTCTTAAGTGTATCACATGACTTCCCTGTATTTAAGGAGCAGTAAACAGGAAGTTCGCTGTCTTATCAGCTGGAGCCTACACTCTGGTAGTCCGTGTGTTTATTACCATTGGTGCCCACGCTGGGCTAAGGTGTGTCCCCGCCTAGGACATCACAGTTGGCGACGAGTCCGGTACCTTTGGTAATCTTTAAAAACTTAAGCTTAAACTGATAGGTCTTCAACCACATCTTTGCTCCATATTTGTGGTAAGTTGCAAATTTTTTTCATTTTGGCAATGAAAATTAGTGCTCTGAATTCCTATCAGAGTTTAAACTTTTTCAAACAGTGTTATTTTGACGTGGTAGTGCTATGTGGTACGAATTGATAATAGTTAAATTTAGTACCTTAACAACTAGAACCGAAGTGGGCAATTGGATTTATTATGGTTAATTTTACCTTGGCAGTGTTCTAGAGCGACGCACTGGCGTGTCCGCACAGGTAGTACTATAAACCTGAAGGTTCGAAAAATGCGCTGCTAAATTAACAATTGTAAATTCGATTGTGCCATTGCCCATATTCGGGCTAGTGTGTGCCGGTGTAAAATTTAACACCGTAGGTTTATGCTCAAACTTAGTGAAATCTGGTCTGTGCTGAGGCTTAGGCCAGAAGTGTTGTTTTGTAAAACGTTGCAAATGGTGAACGTAAAACATTTTTTCAAAGCCTAGTCCCTTTAAATTTAACTTGTAGGCAGTTAATTTATACAACTAGGTAGGCTACAGTCAAGCTTGATTTTTTTCTATGTTTAAATAAGTGACCGGTAGTCTTGAGTGCTCCAGTTTAATCCTTGCATGTTAAACAGGATTGTAATTAAATTTAATTAAATTTAATTTTGTAGGCTTATGCCAAAGACAGGTGTCGGTAGCAAACCACCTGTAACTGCTAAAATTAGCAGTGAAAGTGAAACTGAAAATAATTCAGTAGTGAACGCAAGCGTTAATGAAGCTAGTTCTAATTTAAATCTAAATTTTGAATCTAGTGATAGTTAAGACGACGTCAACATGGGTTCGTCTAAAACCGCTGGTTTATTTTCGGAATTCGATTGCGAGTCTGACACATGGGAGAAATACTCCAGCCGAATTCGTTACTTTTTTTTAGCTAAAGAAATACCAGCAACCAAGCAAGTTAATTTTCTAATGGCATCTGTGGGCTAGAAAATGTTTGATAGAATTCTTAATATCCTCTCACCTGATTTGCCCGACTCATTAACATTTGATGAGCTCGTTCAAAAAGTTTTAGACGACATTGAGCCAGTGCCCTCAGTGGTATCTGAGCATGTTAAATTCTTTAGAAGATCGCAAAAATCAGATGAGAGTATCGGGGAATATTTAGCTGCCTTAAAGCTAATGACGAAGTATTGTGACTTCGCAAAAATTAAAGACATTAACAGCGAAATGATTAGGGATCGCCTAATTGGGGGGATCCAATCAGAAGTCATTCAACGCGAGTTGTTGAAGCAGACTCTGGATTTAAAGGCTACAACATCCTTAGCTTTATCCTTAGAATCTGCTGAAACAGACCAAAGCGTTTTGAGAAGCCATTCTAGAGCTGTTAACTACGTAGCTAAAAAATCGGGCAAAACATCAAGTAGGCCTAAATCCACTAAGGATTTCATTTGCTATTGTTGCGGCAAAAATGGCCACGTGAAAACACGTTGTAAATATCGAGACTATACTTGTGGCCGTTGCCACACTGTCGGCCATTTAAAAGTTGTGTGCCGAAAAGCTAGTCATTCGAATAGAACTTTAAAATCACTCGACCACCCTAAAGCAAGTTCTAGCACAAATTTTAAGGCTAGGCCGAACACAAAACAAAAGTATAGCTACAAAAAACGCGTCAACAAACTCGAACGCGATAGCGAAAGTGATAGTGAAGAAGCCAGGATGTTGAAGCCGAAAATTCAGAGTCTGGTTCCGGGTCTGATAACGATTCAGACAACGACTATCTTGTACTGAAAAATAATACTCTTGGACTGAGTCAGGCTGCGGACCAGATTTCAATTCCCCTACAAACCAACAAAATAATAGTAGTAGTTAATTCTATGAAAATCCATAAATGGAAAATGCCAGTCTGCCTAAATGGTGTCAAGCTAGAAATGGAACTTGATTCCGGGGCAGATGCATCCATTATCCCTATTGAGTGGCATCAAAAATATTTTGCGGACTGTCCTTTAAAACTCAGTCCGTACTCGATACACTCATACACTGACGGAATTGAGAACACGATTTACACTGTAAGTCTGAAGGTTGAAGTTCAAGGTCAAATCGAACATTTGGATGCTTTAGTTTCAAAATTATATAAACCTGCATTAATGGGAAAGGATTGGCTTTCTATTTTTCGAGTTAATTTCCATCCTTTTTACGACCTACAAACGAAAGTGAAACCTAAGAAAAGTGTTAAGAGAATTAAAACTAGCATTACGCCAGTTGACACTTCCGAAATAGTGAAGGGTTTCCCGGAGCTATTTTCTGAAGGCATGGGTAAGTTTAAGAATTTTAAAGCCAAAATTCATTTAAAACCTGATGCCAAGCCTGTGTACAGTCGTGTAAGACCGGTTCCGTTAGCACTCAAAGAAAAGGTTAACCAGAAATTCGTAGATTGGTTGGCCTTGGAATTCTAGAGCCTGTGGAAACTTCTCAGTGGTCTACGCCGATCGTCATAGTTCACAAAGCGGATGGTCAAATCCGAGTGATTGGTGATTATAAAACCACCGTGAACCCTCAACTCGAAGTCGACCACTATCCAGTTCCCACGGCCGCAGAATTATTCAGTGAATTAGCAGGCAGTGACACTTTTTCCCTTATCGATCTTAAGGATGCATTTCTGCAAATTGAACTCGACAAAGAGTCACAAGAAGCTTTGACAATAAATACACCCCTGGGTTTGTTTAGATGGCTTCGCGTAACCCTGGACCTGGCGTCCAGTCCTGGAATTTTCCAGAGGGTAATGACTCAAGTCACCAGTAAAATCCCCAAATGTCTCCCGTTTTATGATGACATCCTGGTGAGCGGGAAGGGGGGTGAGCACGACGAATCGTTAAATAAACTGTTAAATGCTTTACAAGATGCAGGAGCCAAACTTAGGATCGAGAAGTGCAAACTGTCGCGGCCTGAATTAAAATATTTAGGCCACATGATAAATGCAGAAGGCCTGCATACACTCCCTGAGGTTATCGAAGCAGTCACAAACGCTCCTAACCCAACATGTATTCAAGAGCTACAGAGCTTTCTGGGTTTTGTAAACCATTACTCAAAATATCTACCAAATCTCGCTCATATTCTGTCACCAGTAACACGTTTGTTAAGCCCAAGTGTGAAGTGGGTTTGGGGGGCAGAATGCGACCGAGCCGTGAGTAAAGTAAAAGAATTATTTCTTAAATCAAAAGTTCTGGTTCATTACGATCCGAAATTAAAGCTCAAGCTCGTTTGTGACGGCTCACCCTACGGAATTGGCGCGTGCCTGATGCATGTCATGAAAAACGGTGAATCACGGCCGATAGCTTTCGCTTCACGTAAACTCACTCAAGCGGAAAGAGGCTACTCGCATTTTGACCGGGAAGCGCTCAGCGTGGCTTGGGGAGTGAAACGGTTTCATGAATACGTTTATGGTCAGCGATTCATACTGCAGTCTGATCAGAAGGCTTTAGTTTGGATTTTTGGCCCTAAAAAAGGAATACCGCAGATGGCAGCCGCCAGGGTTCAGCGTTGGGCAGTGATGCTTAATGCTTACGATTACGAATTCGAACACATTCCCGGTAAACTTAATTTGACGGCAGACGCATTATCGCGCCTTCCCCTCCCAAATACCGAGGAATTCGAGAAAGCAGAAGAGCAGTACAATATTCTTGCTTTAGAAACTATTTCTAATCTTCCAGTTTTAAACGAGACACTCGTTCTTGTAAGTAAACGTGATAAAATCCTTTCAAAAGTTTATCGTTATGTGAACCATGGTTGGCCTGACAAATGCGAAATTCCCGATCTGTTACCGTACTTCACACGTCGTGCTGAAATCTCTGTCGAAAACGAAACCTTATTTTGGGGGTATAGAGTCCTGGTGCCGACGGCCTTGCGGAGACAAATCTTGAAAGATCTACACAGTGCTCACTTAGGCATAGTTAAATTGAAAAGTTTAGCTAGACTAAAAGTCTGGTGGCCTAAGATTGACTCTGACATTGAAAATAAAGTCAAATCATGCCAAAATTGTCAAGAGTATAAAGATACTCAAACGTCAGGTCCTAAGCGTACGTGGGAATATCCACTAAAACCAAACAATCGCTTACACGCTGATTTTTTGGGGCCGATGGACAATTACATGTTTTTCATTCTTGTAGACGCACATTCAAAAATTCCTTTTGTGCATTAAATGAAGTCAACAACGTCCGCACGTGTCATTGACGTTTTAAACAATCATATAGCTTTGTATGGTTTAATGGACAGCTTAGTTACCGACAATGCTGCCCAATTTTTGTCCGCAGAATTCCAAAATTGGTTAAAATCCAACGGAATTAGGCACATGACCGGGCCAAGTTTTGCGCCTTGGACCAATGGTTTGGCTGAGGTATACATCCGTAATTTCAAGAGAGTCTACAAGGCCGCGCGGCGACAGGGGTCTACTATTCAAGAGAGTATAAATTCTTACTTGTTATCAGCACGAATCACTATCTCCGCTACCACGCAAGCAACACCCGGAAAATTATATTTTAACCGAGAATTAAAGTCTCATCTGGATTTATTGTTCCCTGACCCTATTGCAGCCGTACGCCGTAAACAATTAAAACAAGTACAGAGCACCCACCATCGTGAGTTGAAAACGTATCAAATAGGTGAAAAGGTTTGGTATCGTGACTTTTCAACGACAAATGACAGGCTATGGTCAGTCGGTATGGTTAACCAAAAATGTGAAAATCAGTCCTATATTATCGTTGATACTAACGGTAATACGATTCGCAAACATCGCGAACAGCTAAGGTTACATACCGCGGAAAACCATTATCCAGAACAGCCTCCAAACGCACTTGTTTCGACGGCGAAAAGCAGTAATTTCTCCATGCATAATGAGCAAGATCACTCAAATTTCAAACGCATGTCTTTTGGCGGCAAACAACGTGAAAAGCCAAGTTTCGCTGACGTAGTTCCTGAGCGTCGATCTCTCGGCCAATCCAGAAAGTCAATTTCTGTTACTGAGGGAAAAATTCCACCAATCGAACAGCTTGCAAAATCACCTGAGAATTTACATCGCAAGTCACCAGGTGGCAGGAAATCTCCAGCGAAATTACCCCACACACACGAAGTGGATGAGTCTGCTAACGTAAATAACCAATCACCTTTGGCTACTACCAGCGCCCCTCTTGAAGGAAATTCTAAGCCAGAAAGGTCACAATCTCCATCGATTATTACGTCACCATCCACTAAGCAATCACCACCGAAGCCAGGTCATGCTAACAAAAAAGCGAAACCGAATCCCAATAAACGCAAAGTTGTGCTATCACCAACACAGGTTGATATTGCAGCGCAGCTTCAAAATGCTCAACGTTCAAAGAGACTGCGTAGAGCTCCAGACAAGCTCAATTTGTAGTTTTTTTTTTTGCAAAATTACCATTTGGCTACAACTTCTTCGTGTTTTTTTTTTGTTGTAATCCGTTATATGTGAATTAAATGATAGTTCTTTTTAAACTGTAGCGAGTAACGCTAAAACGTTTT
>JAHWFP010057032.1:12452-41083 GCA_023313725.1 Lithobius niger
CAGCTAGAGTCTGGGGGAAGTAAGCCTAATACCGTTAACATTTTGTAATCTATTTCATTTAGATTCCCCCCCCCACTTTTCATCAACAAACTTTAAAGTTTAAAAATATTATCTTTGGGGCCGTACTTGATGTGGAGGATCGTGAAAAATGGCACTGGAAGAAATGTCTCTTTAATATGGCTGGCTAGGCTACCCAAAAAACAAATTTCCGTAGGATGCTTAACAAAGCCAGCTAGTGGGTCTTGGGCAGTGCAGTTAGCTTCCCCAGTGGGTAGCGGAGGCTGAAGTATTTTGCGGTGCATTACTGCTGTATCCGGCTTTTGGGGTGTACTTTTTTCGCATGTTTTGGAGGAATATTTCTGATGCCACGTTTGCATTATGCCATATTTGTAAAAAAAAAAAAAAAAAAGGATGATTAAATTCGTTTCAGGCCTGGGCCTCTAACCCTCTTTCCCCGCGCTACTGGTTAGAGTGATTTATTTATAACTTATTTAGCATTAGAGCTAGTTTAACTTTTTAGACGATTAATGGAAAATAAATTATAAACATAGGCTATTATAAAATTTGATGAAAAAAAAAAAACGGGTTGCCTACTGTTGAATGTACGGCTCATACAGCTACTTTATAAAATACTTTTTGATTACAGTACCTTTCATCATAAACATGAAATTAAATTATAACTGTTTTTATTTAGGACTCGATCACCCCCTGACATAATTTCATAAAGGAAAAGTCTGCGAATGACTTTCATTAAAAAAAAAAGGAGTGAGGAAGAGAACTTCATTGTTAGCAAGGGAAAACTTTATTTTTGATATGACAATTTTAGCACAACGTCCCGTTTAACAAAATCCTGCATTCTCCCCTGATGCCGACTTTCCTGTGTTACAGGGTTTTGCTGCATGCAATCCCTATGAAAATATTGCAACGTTAATTTTTTTCCCATTGATGGGAATTTAAGTACAGTACAGTACAGCGCCACGAAAAAAGATTTTATAACTTAACTAGAGGAAGCCCGTGCTACACACAGCTGGTCTTGAATGCACCGTTTGCAACACTATCGTAGTTTGGTTGTTCATGTGTGTGTCCATGTTTCGCCGAATTAAGTTTGTTCAATCCAATTTTTGTGCACCATGTATGGAAAATGTTCCACTTCGTTCCAGTAACCAACCTGAAGCACCCCTGTAACCTGCCAAAAACGTCCCAGCTTCATAAAGCAGTTATCCATTTCAATGTGTAATTTTCTCCCTTGACGTCCGTTGGTTCCCCAACCTTCCCGGTAACCACATTACCAGGTTTTGGAAGATTTTCCATATACATTGTACACACTAGCAAACTAATGCTGATTTTCTCTTGCTTCGCTCAATCAATCAGCACATCCTGCGATTCAAATCACAGGATTTTTTTTTAATTGTTCGCCGGCTAATAATGTTGTATTGCTTGCTACAGTCTGTTGTACGCACGGGTGGTGTCGGATGCACCATTTGCAACATTGGTACGGTTTGGTCGCTCATGTATAATATGTCCATGTATTACAGAATTAAATTTCGTCAATCAAAATGTCGCTTCACTCACGCAATTAGCAACCCTGGACACAGCACAGCCCTGATCACTTTTCCGGACTCGGTCTCCAGGCACTGACATTTAATTATTTTTATGGGATGTAAATAAATACAGTTTTGTAGAAAAAAGTTGAAACCTTTGGCCCAGGCTTTGACATTTTTCTTTTCTGGGAGAGGCAGAAAGTAAATCGCCGGCATAACAATACCTCATTATTGTTTTGTTTTCATTTATATTGTTGCCGATCAATTTGAGAAGTAGCAATGATAAGCATCGTGCTCCGCAGCGATTGTTGCTGACCACTTTGAAACAATTCAGCTCAGCTCTGAAAGCCATTCTATCGTTTCTAACGGCAAATTTCAAGGCCAGTGAGCCTAGAAATTAACAACGCAGCTTAGCATGCTTTAAAACTATACGCGTTTAGCTGAAACATGGATTCTTTCATTTTGCCCTTCAACACTCAATGGTTTAGACGAAAGTTTGAAATCCATAGCACATGGATCAAGAATTGTTCAGCACCGTAGCAAAGACAACATGTGCACGAACACAGGCACCAAGAATGAAAAGCAATACTTACTTAAAATTACTGGAGTCTTCATAGTCTTGAGTTATACTATCTCATTGCGTAAATAAATAAATATGAACAAGCTACGTCAAATTGGATGTTGATAATTTTCTATTTAACACCCACAGTACGTGCATGATATGACTTAGGCTCTAGCCAGACAAGACAATTTCATGCGAAGCGATGTGTTACTACATGCCTGCAACGTCAAAATTGTTTCAATCGTACGGTTGGTGTTGTGTTTAAGGACCAATTTTGACATCTTTGGTACACCATCTTGCATTGCAGTGCACATTCTAGTTAGGGCTTTAGTTGAAAACAGGTAAAAACACAAGATGGCGGCGTATTGGGAGGTGTATGTGTGTGTTTGGGGGTGGGGGGGGGGGGTTAGTGAATAACAAAAACGATTTACGAAAACTTAACACTTCGAAAACCAGAGGCTGCTCTGACACTTTAAAAGAAAAAACAGTCTCGTCAACGATAAAGTACGTTGGATTTGTTATTCTACAACTACGGTTCTTAATTTAATCCGCTCCCCCCCCCCCAAAAAAAAATCCCATGGGGGACCCCCATCCCGTGAGGAGCCCTGATCCCAGAAGCAGTTTATGTTGTGCAATCCAATTAAGGTGTATTTAACAGTAGAAGACCCTGCTACATCACACGTATTGGTAAAATAGCCGAATTACTACGGAATGAAAATGAGCCAAATTAAATGACGTTGCTAAGTACGTTGGAAGTTAAGAGTTAGTACTATTGAGGACTGTACGTAACGTAATTATCTAGCAGCTTACAAATTACAGAATGGGCTTTTAGGCCTAGCTATCACTAAAAGTTAAAAGTTACAGCATTAGCAGCAGCTCACTAGACAATACCGGTATATTATTTTGAAAGTTAAGCCCTTATGGCTACTAAAAATAATTTGAAAATCAAAATTACATAAAAATACCCAAATGAATAATAGCTAGCCCGCTTTTTCTTTAATCTTAGGCTAAATGGAATGTTTTATTATTTACAACAATCATTAACTGAAAACATGTTTAATCAGCCAAATAGCACTGCAATTACAATCAAATTCTTCAAATTTTAAAAGTTTAGGCTAAGCAAAGTTAAATGCATGCGGGAGTGGGTGCCTTAAATTATGGCTGGTAAAAATTTGTTTCCTACATTTTAGTCCAGCCACTAAAACTCAAGACTTTCGGCAACTTTTGACAGATTTTGGCATTCACGCACAACATTTAATCAGCTCTAAACGAGCCTTCAATGGCCTCTTAACTCAAACCACTAACAAGTTATTAGCCAAAAAATAAAAATAAAAAAAAACGTGTATGTAAATGATGTAAAAATATTTGCAAAATATTATTTTTTAGGCTGACTACATACACTCTTCATAAAATGTCTGGGATTTTAAGTCACAACCTTGCCAGAAAACCAACGATTTTTCTTTCATGGCCTTAGGGCCAGTAATTTTTCCAGAGGTAGCATTTTTAAATAGATTCCAGAACCGACCTCCTTAAAAGAGTGTTTAAAGAAATCTAAAGGAATCTAAAGAAATGTAATGGATTTAACCCCTCTCTCTACACGTCGGAGTTCTGCATGTTAAATAGTAAACCATTCAAGTATTTTGCCCATCGCCTTATGATATACAACAAAATGTCTGGAAAATATTCTTTCCAAAATATCTACGGGCTATTGAGCTCCATTTTCGCCTTACAACCAGTTTCTTTAGAGGAAATCAGTAGAGAGATGCACATTCGATCTGTGTGATCTTATCAGCAAGGTTACAGAAAGCAAAAAAAAAAGCAAGTAATAAAATGGAATTTGGACGAAAATTTAATTGGTCCTGTTTATAAACTTTCATTGCGTGACTCAGCGTCTGCCCACTCAAACTAGCTACGCGGTGGTTGAAAAAAATAAAACTTTTGTTGGGAGCTGAAATGTCGAAAAATAGGAGGTCGCATTCAGATATTCTGTACCTGTTTATCGTTAGCTCGTCATAGTTGTGTCCTCTCCCCTTATTTCATTAGCCCTCCATTCAGCCGCACAACTACAACATATATAACTGATCAAAGGTCCACGTGCTCGAAGCAGCCGTAGGGCGCTTGCTGTCTTGCATTGCGCCAATTATTTCCCCTTTTCAATTCGCAATGGGGTTCTTGAGTATGCCCACTCATGTCAATCTACATACACCAGGAAAACCCGAGGAATGACTGGCGAGCATTTTATAGGCTTTACACGACAAACTTAATTTTCTAAAGTTTGTCAACGCCTCGAAGAAAAAATTGCCAAATACACATCTGGATTTTTACCTTATTCAACGATACGATTGGAAATGTGGTAATTGAGCTAAAATTAGCTTTCACCCACCGATTAGCGTACTTTCCAAACCTAGCAATAAAGAAATATTTATGTATTTTAAGTCCTAAAGTTATCTCTACAATGAGAGAAACAATTTTGCTAGGAAATTTCTAGCATTTTTTGTGAGCCACAACCGACACGAGCTTCCAGAGGCCTTGTCTTCCCAAATACACTATGTACTAGGCTGAAAAACATGACTACATTAATTAGCAATTTGAGATATTCAAAACCATGTGGATTGGTGATTTTAGCAACATTCCCGTTCATAAAATATAGACGATCACACACCAACAGTCGTTGTTAAAATGAAAATACTGTAATCACCATTTTTTTTTAATACGGGCATTCAAAAACGGGATTTTCATTTTGAAACACCTGTACGTTTTAGAAAACTAAACAGACGAAAGCCTCCAATACATTAAACATGGTGAAATTTACGTTATCTGGAATACCAGTTTATTACTCTTGGTGAAGGTATTTTCACATAAAAAAATACAACTGGTAAAAGCTATTGATGTTACACATAAATCACCTATTAAAAGAGCCCTGGCAAAGAAACGGTCCACCCCTGTAAAATGCTTTAAGGTAAAATGTTAAAGGGCTATAACTAGGTTATTTCACAATCTCGAACTTTTAAGGCATTTTAAATCATAAATTTTCTTCTAGAAATTGATTAAAAGCTTCTTTCGTTCAAGGAAATCAATGTTTCATCCCCTTTAATCGTGACTTTTCTGCACCAAAATTAACTTAAAAGCTTCATACATAAAGCATACTAACTAGTAAACTAATAAACTAAATTCCTGAACAAATGCGAATACAGGCATTGCATTAATGTTATAAGTGAATGATTGCATAAATGCCAAATTTTTAGGCTAACACCATTCCTGGACAGAAGAAGGATTCGAATTATAACTTTATTACGGCCCATCTCCTTTTTTTTTTTATCGAATTAATTTTAACAGTCCATAGGCGTTGAACATGCGATTTACGTGCTTGTCAACAATAGCACGACATACCTACAGAGATTATTGCCAAGCACAGAACGCGTTCTCCTGAGTGGCGATACTGACGCTTACAAATTCTTTGCTTAGGAGAGCTAAAAGAGAATGGAAATATATGCCTACTGAAGACTTTTTGGTTAATGAACATGCCCCTCAAGTCGTCATAGCAACACGACAAGCACACAAGCAAGGGTGCTATGTGTTAAGGAACACGTGGCAAGGTTACCCATGGTGAATGTAAAGGATTTCTTGAAAGTTGAATTATTTTCGTGATGCTCGTCGTAACTGGGAGTATTATTACTGTTGTAGCATCAGTGGCTACACAGACGATCAATTTTTTTTCTCGTTGTAGGGCCTAGATTGTTTTGTTTCCTCGAAAAAAAAAGATAGTAAACGTAAATTGTAAAAGGAATTAGAAACCCAAAATAACTCGCAAAAGGAATTAAAATTGTACCAAATTTTTATGTTGAACTATGTTTATATTTAAAGGTGTTATTTTCCGCACTCCTGGGACCACAGCTCGGCTTTGATTAGGGAACTAGAACCAAAAATTTCAGCCCCCTCCCGGATACGTGTAGCCTGTGGGCAAACCAGTTACTTCTGCCCCCCCCCCCCTCTCATACATGGTCCAATGCCAGAATTCAGAACTAATTTGGATGTGATGCAGAATTTACAGCTCGTAGATCTAAAAAGTTCCGTTACCAAATTGTATTACACTTTCCTGCCACATCTACATAAAACATTTTAAAAACAACTTTTAAAATGAGTTATGCGGATTTAAATTAATAAAAAAAATTGTAAGAATTCGTGATTATCTGACTGTTTCTCTACTCGAAAGTATACAGTACAAAATCAGTAGGCATGACTGGTGCCCCCCTCCCCCCCACGTGGCACTCGTCCCACCCTGTAGTGACGCGACTGCCCCCCTCTCCCTTCGAATCCAAGACCAGAAATTGTTATCAGTATATACTACTGAATACTTACGGCAACTAAAATAATTATTTCGAACTTTTCAAATAGGTCAGATGGATTATTGTGCCACAATAAATTTGTTTAAAATAAATTATGTACAACCTTTACAATCACTAATGTTTATGAAACATCCAAATTAACTTCTTGCAAAATCTGTAACTTTTAACAGGTTAGGACAAACTGAGGGCTAGTCTTCAAACTAGTATCGTTACTGTACCTTGATAGATGTGTACCCTTGGCATCATCTTTCGAGGAAGATTTTTCGTCCTCGGCTGGCTCTGGACTGCCAACCATGTCACAGTTGTCCTCAGAAGAGGAATCCATTGCTGAAGCACTCAAACGATTTGGAACTTAACTGAAAATAAAAAAAGTAAAAACAATACGTTGACGATTTCTTTCGTAAAATATGTGTTCTAAATAAAATTGTCTGTGAACATAAAATAAAAGTATCCCAAAAACACATACGTTATCATACGACTTATCAGAGACTTATATGTTATCATACGACTTATCATACGACTTATAAAGTAGGGGTGGAACGATAATCCAATAGTATCGTAATACAAATTTTCGTCAATTATCGTATTGTACCTTTTCTGACGTATGAAATTATCGAACATACTGACGAGCATTATAAAGATGACAAATTGCTGGTGTTGTCCGTCACCGTTCTACGCATTACTCCTCTTGTAGTTTGAGTAACAAGGGCATACTTTTTTTTTATGCTTTGCTTTACTTTTACTTATGTAGGCTAAGTAGCCCACCGTAGGCATCAGCCGAGGTATTTTTTTTTTAATTAATAAAATTAAAACGATTGTTCCAATCTCAAAATTAGTTTTACCAAAATATTATCGAATATCGCAATAATTTCAAAACCTTCCTTCGGGATACTAGTTTTTAGTCTTCTGTACAGCCATACCGGCTGAGAAGACCATTGCAACGACTTTGTCCGTCCGTTCGTCCGTCGCCTTTTTCAACTTCGCAACGGTACCAGAAATTGACGACCACTGTTTACAACGTTAGATTCAGTGTCAAAAGTTAGTTAAATAACATGGCAGATTAGAACGTCGTTACTTCCTTATAGCTAATAGACTTCTTCGACGTAACTATATTAAATAATAACATTTCATCGTCGAATTGAAATCCTAAGGATAACGCTGCAGCCAAGGTAAGAATTAGGCCTAAAAGTTGGCAAATACGCCTAAAATCTAAATGAAGCTTAAAAGCTAACACATTTTTAACTGGCAGTTCTGATGGTTACTGCTTTTAGATTATACAATCGAGATAGCTGTTGCAATGCGTGATAGAGGTGTGCACCTCACCATTGGTAGTGGCAGAACACTGTACAGAAGACCAGATGTGACTAGGTAGTCACTGTAGCCGCTTCTTTTGTATCGTGCTACCCCTGTCATCAAGCAATTTTATTAACTTAAACCCATCTACTAATAGGTCAGAGATTGGTTTTAACAGCTGCTACAGCAGCAATATTCGTTTTTCATCAACCCAACAAAGTTATATGAACTAATCCGGTTGATATAAATAAATATGGATGAAAACCCATTTACGTTGTCTTTTGGACTAAAATGTCAGACTGTCTGAGCGGGCAATTGAACCCAGAACCTTTGAAACCAAAGGTCAAAGTCCTACCGCTTTCCAAATAGTTTTCATCAGTTACATCAAATGCCAACCACTGATGAAAGAACTTGGCACTTCGTTTTACCTCGTTTGGCGTTTCGTAAGATGTGTGCAAATGTGCGTGTAACGTGTATGTGCAACTTTTCTTGTCTATATAAAAGGCTGCATTAGTTTAAAATTTAGGTCTACATTGTGATCTGGTAGATAGTAAAAGGTGCAACATTGACAGCAATTTACTTCTTGCCAAGACAGACCATATACTTTACTGCAAAATAGTTCCACAAGAACTTACAGCCGTACTCCAGAAATCCACTCAAGGGCCAAGTCTGGTTCAGCAAGAGTGTAAGGGTCAAAGCTCTTTGAACAGAAATACTCTCAGATGTTAAGAACACTCACATTTGCTTTTGTGGTTGTACTAAAATTGTTGATCGTTACCTTTCGTTGATGTTTGCGCGCAAACTTGCCCTCTCATACTCACACTTAAGTGGATTTCTGGAATACGGCTGTTACAGGCGTTACAGGCTGTTACAGAAATCCAGAAAGTGCGAGTGGGGATAAAGGTTGAGTGTAAGAGTCAAAAACCCTATATAGAAACACCCTCAGATGTTAGGAAACTCGCATTCGCATTTCTGGCTGTACTAAAATTGTTAAACCTTACCGTAGATGTTTGCACCCACATTTGCCCTCTCACACTCATTAGTCGATTTCTGGAAATGGAATACGGTTGCTAGTCTTAAAAGTGCTATCTGATGGGTTAAGCTACATAGAAATTCTGGCATGCCTAACTCAGGGTTCCCACCAAAATACTGAAATCAATTTCCCGGAGGTTTCCAGGTTTTCCAGAGTAGATGAAGTCATTTTCCAGGTTATTTATCGTAATTTTAGGAAGAAATTTTTTCACACATTTTACCTGTTTTACGTTATTTTGTGTTAAAAATGGTGAAGCTTTTAGATGGGAAATACATTATTTAAATTCCTAATTTTCCCCGAGTTTTCCACGCTTTTTGTAAAAAAAATCTGATACTTCACCGAGTTCCAAATGTAGTTTAAATTCCCCGAGTTTTCCAAATTTTTCACGTTTTCCAAGTTGGTGGAAACCATGTAACTAAGATAAGTGCCAACACTGGCTCACGTAATGCCATAACTTGTTCTAAAGAACTCATAGTTTTTTAAGGGATGCAACCTTTTACAAAGCAATCAACAAATTACAATTTAAGCCTTCTGAGGCATGTCTAATTGATTTATGTTGTTTTCGTCATTTCACACCTGTTTCCAAGTACACTTTCCATTCTTTAGTCAATTTGCTGTGCCAGAAAGGTAACACCAATGCTTTTTTCCAAACACGCAAAAGATATGTATTATGACAGTAACGAACCAGAATGTTTACAACTAGTGACTTTTTTTCTGTATAAAATATAAAACGAACATACATATTTATGACCTACTTACGGTCCCACTTCATTTTCAACAAAACCAGCTCATTCAAAAAACCCACTTCCTGTTAACGCGTCTACCATGACAACACAAAAATCAGCTGGAGTGTCTGGTACAAATTCAAAGGGTTGCCAGCTTTTGACTGCTGACAAAGCCTCTATACCTACTAGCAATTATTTGCAGTTTTTCAGGGAATTCTTCGTCACAAAGAGAAGTTCAATGTCTTCAACACGTCAGTTGCAGGTAGATAGACAACGTCATAAATGGTAACAGTATATTTTTATGTTGAATTGTTAAATTCATCCAATAGTAGGAGTTTTTAACACCTGCTTGCCAACTGGCAACAGCTTTTACTTGCGGGAAGGTTTGTACAACTTTTCATAGCTTTACTGGAAATGTACAACGATTGCAGTGAATGATTGTCTTCATCTAGTATTCACCCTCACAGAAACCAGACAAGAAATTATATAGGCCTAGGCACACTATGATGAAAGATTATTGCAAAAAAAAAACCGAAACACCTAGTTCCTGGTGTTCATCTCTGGCCTCATGCATTAGTTACCCTTTGAGTTTTTTTTGTTTCACCAATTTGAGGATTTTTTAATGGAGCTTCACATTCTGTCCGTCACATTTTAATACGTTCGGCATTATTAGAATCAAGGGACCTTCTTTACATACATGCTTGGGTACCAGGGGTTTACTTGGGATTTTCCTATGATTCTGTGCCGTGGACAAAAAATGTTTCCAGTATTCATTTACTTCGGTCCCATGGTTAACTACTTCGGGTTTCCTATAGGTACTTGAAGAGTTCTTAGAATAATTAAAATCTCCCCAAAACAAAACTTAAGGATTCCCGCCAACTTCTTGGCCATTTGAAGTCGCGATATCAAATGCCAACCTCTTTCGCCACATTAATCCAACCAAGAAAAGCAAGGTTAAATGAAGTAAATGAAAATTGCTTACTGCACAATTTTCAATTATTTCATTAACGTTTGACGTCTTGGTCGGTGGGACTAACTTGGTGAAAGAGTTGGAGTTTGCTATCACGACTTCAAATGGTCGAACAGCTGGTGGGAATCCTTAACAAGTTTTGTTTTGGGAAGGTATCACATGGTTTTAGTCCAAATTGATAAAATCCATTTTCTTTTTAGCAGTTACAAGATGGAAAAACCAATTCAGTTTTACGGCCCTTTTTTCGGGGGCTCGAGGATGGTAGTAAGATTTCACGTCGGACTTCTTCAGCAACACTGTGGTATCCGTGTTCCTTTAGTGTTTTGACTTTGGTTCACTTAAAACTTGCTTTAAACATCAAATGACTGTGTTTTTAGCTGCATGCTGTTGCAAAGTAATTGAAGCTTAGCTTGTGTTTTTGTTTAATAGGTTTACGTGTGCCTTCGTCTTTGTTGTGAAGCCCACCAAACTCGCCTTATTTTGTAGTCCTCAATGGACTTGTATACGATCACATTACATACACTATCTCTTAAGGCCAAAACAAGCTAACTGCTCGTGGCTGTATCACACCACGAGATGGTGTAAGAAAGACGTGTAAGAAATCAGCCAACAAATAACCAAATAGTTGTTGGTTTACGTTTGCTTTTACAACCAATTCTTCAACATTAGAACAGTAGTGATTACAAATAGTAAAAGTTGATTAATAATGAGAAAAAGTTTGCTATTTTATGTGCATACTTTGCGAGGAGAACGCCACCGCCGTGGCCTAAAATGTAAGTATTTCAAATATCGGCACAATATTCGCCGCCAAAAAGCTTTTATGTGTGCAGACATTTATTCCTCGCCACCATTTTTTACAGGCTTACAAAAAAAGCTGCCACTCCAAGTCATGTGGATTCATGAAAACACATTCACGACGACACAACTTTTCTACAGTGAAATTGTTTTACTGGTAAGGGTGGGGGGGGGGGACTACATAGCCAGTGTTGCTAGATCCCCAAATACTTCTTGATATCTCCAGACACTCATTTCGCATAAAGTTACCGAGAAATTCTTTAACAGAGTTTTAATTATTTTCACGCATAAAGTATGGATGTCAATTTGTGTACTCCAGTGAGGTATTTTTGCGTGTGCGCTGTGGGAAAAATGTTAATTTTTTCCTGTTATGACCAAGGTCTGTGGTGTATGACAAGCGATGCCAAGGAACAGCAGAATAGGATCCACGTTCTACTACTTCAGATTCCAAGTAATGCCCGTTCTCTGGAGACTGGAAATTTATAACAAAGTTACTTACGATAGAACTAGGCAAGATTAACGATTAGCTCTAGTTAGCAAGGCGGCAACCTAGCGCCACTAATGTGTATCAACGGAAGAGCAAAGGAAAAACGGCCCTCGGTTTGGGGCCCTATTCTCGAATTGATAGCTTTCAAATCACATGCGAGTTTATCAAATGTTGTGTGTGATAGAATGGGCAAGCCACGCTTTTGGCACAATTTTTGGTAAAACCGCACACGATTTGAAAAGCGCAACGCGAGACTACGGCCCCTGGAATGAAATTTTGTGCCCCATAGCGTTGAAATTGTAAAATCTTCTTATTGATGAGAATCTTGCGAATTTTTATATGAAATCCAGACATTTTGACGACATTTTCCCAGACAAACTGAATTTCCCATTCCACGAAATAGACGTCACGTAATTGCGGGACCCCTGCTAATAGAGAAGCTTTGGGTAAAATGAAACGGTTTTTTTGTGCGCTTCGAGAACATCGGCATTGAGAAGCGTCTTTGTATGTTTCGAAAACTCGTGGACAAGAAGACAGCTGACGTAAATTAATTACAAACAATAACTAATGCTCAGATAGCTTAGTTGGTCACATCCCATTTTGCCAAAAAGAAAGCAGGTTAAAAGCCAAATAGGCATACAAAATTTAATACAAACCGAACACCCATTTCGAAGTGCAATTTTTTTCAAATTATGTGCCTCGCTCTCTGCGGCTGAACATACAACATCAAAAACCACAACTAATCACACATTCTTCACAATTAAGCATGCATCTTTAACTTCTGCAACGTTAAAGTTTTAAAGACTATTTTGATTCTGCTAAACAGGATTCTGAAAAACGGAAATTCCACTTTGGGAAAGGGTAACCTTCATGTTCATAACTAAGTATTCTTAAAAAGAGAACTTTTTTGGTATTGAACTTGATCTTGACGATCAAGCATTCCAAACAATATTTAAAGTACACGTTTTTCGTTCTGTATTGCCAGTTCTCAAAATGCAAATAAATCAATTGCTCTTATTCTACTACTGCTTGTGAAGTTCAGTGATATCATAATAAAAACAAAAACTGGTAAATAAGGCCAGCAAGTTCCGAATGGTTCGGCCCTTCAAAGGAGTGATATCAACACATCAAAACTTTCACCAAGTGAATCGCACCACTTAATAGTTCGAAGGTTAAATGAAAACTAGAACATTGCTACTTTCGGTAGCAATGTTCAAGTTTTCATTTAACGTCCAAAGTATTAATCGGTGCGATTAAGTTAGCGAATGTTTTGGTGTGTTGATATCACTCCTTTGAAGGGCCGAACCATTCGCTACTTGGCAGCCTCTTTTACCAGTTTTGGTTTTTGATATGATATCACTCCTTTTTTTTAAATTGTGTATTGACTCAACTCCACTACCGTGAAGATGTGCAGATGTGGAATAAGGTATTAAACTTCGTGTACCTAAAATTTTGTCAAATTAGATTTGGTGTAAAGAGATTTAGCAAAACGGGATTTGGTGAAACGGTACTTCACTAATTAGGTCGGTCTGATACGTGAAACATGCGAACAGTTACTTAAAAACACAATCGCAGTAGGCCTACAGTTACTATGGCAACAAGGTCCAGAATGACGACGAGAAAGCAGATCAGTGACCTTGACAAATTCAGTTCCGAGACACTTCCAATTGGGCAACTGTATTTCTTTAGCATTATCAGGGACCGCGTAGGCTTGGAATAGGTAAGATGCGATATCTGGCTAACTTTCTAATCTATGGCAACATAAGCCACAAAACTGATACAGAGTACTAAACACTTGCTACCTAATCTTGTACAGCACACCCAAGCCAGTCAACAACAAATTAACCTACGATAAATCTAATCAGGAAGAAAAAAGTTGCCCACTCATTCACTCAAAGGTTCATAAGTTGTAAACATGAGAGTGACCTACATTCCTTGGCTTGCTCAAACCTACCCCATGAATACTCGATTGCTTCTTTGGCATCATCTACAAGCCATCAATACCAGTAATCAAATACAACGTGAAAGGAGATTTTTGAGATATTACTATCGAAAATCAGAAAGGGACTATCGGTTATACTACTCACGGGGCCTATCATGGTACGGTCAGTCGTGTTACGTATTTTCTTTATCAACAATTAGGCCTGAAGGGAGGCCTGAATCAAATCAAATGATCCCGAGGTGGTTTGCTTTCCCTCTACCACAACCAAAAAGATCTTGCTCAATCTTGGTCCTCAAATTTTTTTTTTTTTATTCATTATTTCACCAACGATCTTAGTCATGGCTCTACTAACTTCCGTACTTTGGTCCTATCGTCGTTTTTGTTATGGGTTAAGTTAGGCGAAAGAAAAACAATGCTTACTTCAGCGTACATCCATTTTCAGATGTCGACAACCGAACGGCAATACTGTCATTTTTATTCCCCCTAAAAAACAAAAACTGGCGTTTTCTAATTTCGCTGAAAGAGCAATTAATATTATTTATTTTCCTGGACCTATTTCAAGACACACGAATGACACGCCAACTGATTGCACTTTTGAGAGTACAGGAATATTATTTATTTTTACCATTATAGGCCTCCATTTTAGGGAGTTTTGCTGAATCCCAAACAACCAACCGAATACTCATCTGCTGAATACACAACTGCATAGTTAAACTGCCGAAACCGAATATTCAGTATCAAACAATTGCGGTACTCTGCAAAATACAGGCCAAATACCATAATGGTAGAATACCGAATTATTCAGCCGAATACTTGACCAACTACGAATACCAGTCGAATACCAGTATATTAAACATACAATACTGATTGAAATGAGTGACCACAATGAATAAGGGTAAACATGTAGTAGTCAACAGGTTTCCTGAAGATAAAAACGTGAAGAAAAGTTAGCACAGATACATACTACACATCTTCACCGTTTGAAAACCCAACTGCCCCCTCAAAATGTACCAACTTCGTATTGGGTCTTGAAAAAAGTAAATGCCCATATTTTTTCCTTTGATTAAGAATGTTAGAAACAATTCGTCACAAACCACAAGAGAAATGTTTAGGTAAACGTTCAATATTAACAAAATTGTGTATACTAACAAATCTTCACACTATTTGGCCAAATTCCGAATATTCCGAAGACTTTTAAGATTTTAATTTTTGGCCAAATACCGAATATTCGGTGCATCTCTGTACTGCTAGTGGCACTTTTTCTCCATCAAGGACACGTTCCCGATCCATGTTTAGTTTAATTGACATGTTTATTATAGTTTAATTTTCCTTGCCTTAAAATTTGCAGCAACAAGTGTTATGTATGGAATGTCTGACATAGCACTCCAAAGAACTACGGAAGTTAGTCAAGGTAGGGCCATGACAAACAACACTCTCGTAGCTGAAATAAACTGGTACCTGTCCATTTTTTTTGTTTCTTTCCGACCAAAGTTTACTTCCAAAGCTACCAATTTGTGTAAAAAAAATCAGCAAGATTCAAACCTCCAGTTTCTCCAGCTGCCAATGATTACATGTTCAGCGTATAAGGCGAGGTAGAAAGGTCATTCACCCAAACGAAACGGAATCAAAATTCTATTAGGTAAGTACAAATTGAACCGGTCCATTTTCTGTCTAAAGCACGGAGCTTGTAGTGGATAATGAGGATAGATACCAAATTTATACGCCAAATTAACAACTTACGATACAAAACTAGATACCAAATTCCACAGTGTCGTCCTAATATGATGGATGGCAATTATTTCTTTAGAACCAAATACAAACGGTTCCCAATTTCGTAAACACGAGTTGGGCTGTTTACAGGCATTTGAGGAAATACAGTCAAAAGAGAGCGATTTTTTCAACATATCGTAATAATAATATTACGGGGACACAGCTTGCATTTTTCAGTTGCACGAAAGGTTGAGTATAATGTTGATATTTGTCCTATTATTAGCCAACTAGCGCTACTTGTGGATTTCACAAAAATATTTGTCCACACAAGGTGTTGATAAAGACTTTCTTAGGTGTGATCGATAAAGATAACTTGTTAGCGCGCCATCCAACCAGATTCCTCTGAAATACTACGACCCCATCCTAAAGCAGTTTTGGTTCTGCGTGGAGCTGTTTTTGGACCTCGCAAGGCATCCTAGGGCCGCGCTTCAGAACGGGCTTTCTACCTCACCTTACTACGCCGAGTCGGGGGTAGGGGAGGCGTTGGGTACCTGTAAAATAACAGTTCTAAAGACTCTTTACTATTTCGTCTTGAGAGGAATAAAAAAAATGTCCGCCCCTACCCGGCATATAATCCGTGTTCCATCAGGGACGTGGAGGTTTCGGTCTTTGGTTTCATACGCAACATCGTATAAAATACTTTAATTCAGTACTACGGAAATTCAAACCTCTCTACATCATGAATACGACTGCCTCCGAATTCAAATGGTGGCCGTTTTAACATTTTCTTTAATATTTTATCTACGAAAAGCATATTCCAAAAAGGGGTAGTGGAGTGAAAGAGCACATGCATCAAGTGTCCCAATGTAAGGGCAGCTTTTGGAACTTTCTTCAAGTATATGTACGTAACCAATGAGATACATTTCAAGTTAAACTGTGAATGCAGCTACTTGAGATCACCAAGCCTCTGCCCCCTAGCGCAGACACACTGCCTGCAAATGTAGTGCTGCCGTCTGGTATAGTTAATAGTACCCAAGGCCAGGATAGTGGTCTATTTTTATCTTTACCCACCCGTCCATTGGAACTGCGGGCTAAGAACGCTCGATACATAAACAACAGTTTGGGGTAAAAAGGGTACATCTAAAGTCAAAATATCTCAAAATTCAGTTTTTGCTTCAATTCTATTCTGACTGGTTGTCAACTTTCCAAAATATATTTGTATGGTATGGTATGTAGGCCTATTTTATTACTTCTATAAACTGGACTAAATTATTATGATTTTTTTTTTTGGAGGGGGGGGTTTGCAATTCTTAATTATATGCTCTGCGGATAAGAACACTAACCTAATTTATAAACGAAAACAGACCCACAAAAGGACTACCAACAACAAAAACCCCTAATCTTGTAAGTATGAAACAAAAATTAATATCGTCTCATTACAGCAAACACTTTGCCTGGCCAAGGTCTACCAACATAGAAACAAAACAGTTTTAAACCAACAGTATTTCTGTTATAATTTCAAGAATTATGTTGAAAATTACCGATCATTTTCACAATGAAGACACTACCTATGTCTCGCAAGTTTTCGGTGGCTGGCTGCCACCTTCCTCAGGCACTTCGAGAAAGTTTTTAGCCTCCGTGTGCTCCTACGTCGTCGTCTGCTTCGAATTTGTAACCGAACATTCCTCGTGGCCTCCCATATTTTGTGGGTAGCGTCCTCACTAGCTCGTCTAACTACCACTTCCTGCCACGCTGTTGCTTTGGGTCTCTCCCAATGACGTTTCCGACCCGAAATGTTGGCCCTTGAATATTCATTAAAGCAACACCTCCAATTTCATCCAGTCGAATGGCAATTGATTCTGAGCATCTTAGATGCCTATCTTTTTTAGAATTTGACGTCGAATCAATTGCTACTCGACTGCATGAAATTGGATGCATTTCTTTAATGAATATCCAAGAGCCAACATTTTCCACCGAGTCGAAAACGTCATTGGGAGAGACCTGAAGCCACAGCTTGGCAGGAATTGGAAGCTAGACGAGCTAGTGAGGAAGCTGCCCACAAAATATGGGAGGCCACGAGGAGTATCGGTTACAAATTCGAAGCAGACAACGATTAGGATCACACGGAGGCCAAAAACTTTTGTCAAAGTGCCTGAGGCAGCCAGCCACCGAAAATTTGCAAGACATAGGTAGAGTCTTTGTTGTGAAAAATGAGCAGTAATTTTCAACATAATTCTCGAAATTATGTCTCAAATTTTGACGGAAACTTTCACAGTAATGTAACGAACGATGTTAACCTAAAAGTAGTTTTCACTATCCAAAAATGCTTACCTCATAAAACGAAAATAGCAAAAATAAAGGTTAGTATTTTCGGATGACAGTAAAAATAACTACAGGCCTCACTCGTACTGATGATACAGTGACACTACTATGTCTACGTAGGATTAACAAAATTGATCTTAAAGGCCGTAACCTCCGCCCCCCCCCCCCCCCCATTTTCATTCAAACTTGTGTGCATATTATCTTTTGAAACACATACGTTTGCGTTATTGTAGCAAAACCGTATCGTGCGTGGGAAAAAACAGGCAAAATATTCAAAATAAAAACGTTTGCAACATTTACGTAAGTTTGAACTAATGTTGCAAAACTGAGACGTACAGAAAGTCAATATGGAGGCAGGCACTTGAAGGCGGGTTGAATGGGTATAAGACATGTTGTATCCCACGCTTACTCCCCTCACCCCAACCCGTTTATTTAATACGTTTAAACTATCTAAAAAAAAAGCCAGCTGCCAGTTATTAAGCATCGCAGGACGTCTTTCCCAAGTTGTCTCTGCTCCCTCTTGATATTATCTTTGATGTAGTTTTGCCGAATTATTGCGAAGAAATGATCCCGGTTGGGTTTGGATTTGTAGCACTGCTTCAAGTTTTTCTCTCAGTTGACTTACCCGAGTGTTAATAGTACCTGCGGCATTATTGTCTTGATGGCCGTGTTGCGTTTCTTACTTGGTGTTAATGTTATTGTGAATCTGTCATGGGCCCTCCGTTGGTAAGGATGGGAATAATAACAGCTGTGCATCAGGGAGAAATATTTTTCTTTGGATAAAGCCGACCCTCAGTAGATAAGTACAATGAAGTTGTGGTTGTAAAGTCTGACATGTTTTTTAATCGTTATTGATAGACGAATTCAATTCATGATGAATAGACGGTTAGTTTGTATGTTTATAATTGTGATTAGGTCTAGTCAAGGTACATACACAAAAAAACGGCCACCTAGACAGCACAAGTCGTTTTGTATGTGATGGAGTGAATAAAAGAGCAGATTACTGTCGCCATAAATACTGTGTTGAGTTTCATGAATCTTAACAGCCTAGGAGGGTCCATGTAATTAACTAATGGCCTCTGAAGTGTCAACGTTGTAACTTAACATGATTATTTTGTAGGTTGAGACTAAACCAATGCTAGCGCAGACATCTATTGTAGTTACTGCCCCTACAATAGATGAACGATCCTCCAAAAATGTGGGAGTTCGAGGTGTTCACATACATTTGCGGGGTTGTTACCTAAGAATACGGGGTTGGGTTTCCAGAAACCATTTGTGATAAATTCAGCTACTGAGGAGACTGCGGTTGTATTTGCATAACCTTGTACTACGGTGAAAACTGATCCTAACTAGTAAATTTCCGAAAGCAGTTAGTTACTTGCTTTCTTCTTCGGGTTTTGACCACTAGAACTTTCATCACGCTTGTTCCACTACTCCAACGAATGCATCTTCTTAGAATTTTGCCGTTCTCTCGCTTCACAGTTGGCCTTAGGTTCTGGCTGCTGGAGCTTTTCACTTTCAGTTAGCGATGTTTCCAGTGTGGTTGTTGAAGCCAGTTCATTTCAAGCTTGCTGCTCAGTTCAGGAGGTACAATCTTTGTAATGCGCCTCCTGTATATTCATCATTATCACAAATCTTCCCCTACAATGCTGAATCGCTATAGACTCTGAAGGCTCGGAGGCAGGGCCCCCACATAAATGTTAGGGGCCTGTGACTAACAACAACAGCGCCCCCCCCCCCCTCCCCGACTGAAATTTTAAGAAGGGTACACTATGTTATAATATTCGTCGTCCACAATTGTTGAATTGTGCGTAACGGGTTCGTTCATTCACTCATTAATCCGCGCTGCTTACAATTGAAGGTTTCCCTGCCTTACTACTGTGCTCCCTCTTTGTGCTCGTTGCCCTCGGAATGGAATTATTGTTTGTTGGGAGAACAAAAAAAAATTCACAAAACGCACAAATTTGATAGCGAAAAAAATTATTTTTAGGCCGTGTGGGCCCCTTGAGTGACGGGGCCTGGGTACAGCGGGTCCACCAGACCCCCCCCCGTTGTGGGGGCCCTGCTCGGAGGTATTCTCCTTTAGCATAACCTTTGTGTTGCTACAGTCGAACCGGTGTTTCGTCCTTTTCGCACAGATGGCATTGGTACTCTTGGGTGACCTTGGCGTGCTCACGGACCCTTACGCAAATATGCCCTTTGGATTCACCAAGTACCCTTGTGGCATCAGGAAAACTGATAGGGCGCCAGAAATGTTACTTAAGCTCATGTTAGCAACATTTAAATAGAGTTCCAAGGAGTGACAATACTGGCAAATTGCTGACACCCCTAAGGGGTATTCCTCATCTCTGGGCATTGTTGAAATCGTACAAGGTCTAAATGAACAATTCTTCATACCGGATCCAAACTTAAAACCAGGATGAAGAACCTTGGTGACATTCTCAGCAGGTAAAGAATAAGAATTTGCTCGCAGAGGTGACATTAAACCAATTGATCCCAGGACTCAACCTTCATGCCTGAGAATGAGCAACAAGGTAAACTGTTTCCTAGATGGTCTGGTTGAACGGAGGAATGATGGTATGCTAAGATGGAACCCCTTTGTAAATCTGACACAGACCGAGAGATGTATTCAGTTCAGGTAAAGGGACCCAAAAGCTTAACTCCTGGAAGTAATGAAAGGAAATGATGAGAATTAGGAAGAGGGACATAGGAGTGAGTGAAGGTGAAGACTGGTTTGCTAAGGCTAAAGTACCTTTCTTGAAGTACATGAACGTGAAAAACAAGATGACGCTGCCAAAGAGGCACAGCTAGAGCCCAGTAGGAATTACACATGTGTGATAAACGGTAACAACTTATAAAAATTGGGCATTCAAGGTCATTGCTCGACAGCTTGAGTATGCAACCCCTGTTTGGTCCTCCCATCTTCTACGATACACTTATTTAATCGAATATGTACAGCAAACGTTTACAAAGCACCTAAATGGCCCACATGAAATTGACTATGGTACTCCCCTTGCTAAGACAGTACTTGATCTCTTAAGAGCTTAGAAGAACCTGCTTTGTTCTCATTTTGACCTATAAAATCCTGTGGGGACTGATTGCAGAAAACCTTCCTTTTTCGATTTTGCCCCATTCCATGATCGAACTCGAGGCTATGGTTGGAAGTTGGCAGTCCAGTTCTCACACACTAATTGTCGTCACAATTTTTTCTTTGTTCGTGTTGTTCGCATTTGGAATTCCCTCGGAGTAACGACAGTGGATCAGTCCACAGTGCATGGTCGTATGCTGGAGAGTGAGAACCTACAGCCTTTCCTGCGGCACCCACGCGCTGAACTTGGGTGACATTGTTGTGATTCTTGAACTCTCACCTTCTTTCTTTCCCCTTTACTGTCATTAATCACTACCATCAAGGCTTGGTATTAGTGGTTCACCGCCCTTCTGTGTCCTTCCACAAAGTTTTGGTCGATATATTTATTATGATGCTTTAGGTTCGTACATTTTCCATACTAGCTGAAACCCACGGTTGGCAACACTGGTACTGACTGGTCTCCCATGTGTATGTACGTCAATGCTACACCAAATTAAAGTTTGTTCTATCACATGTGTATTGTGTATGCATGTCAACATTACACCAAATTAAAGTTTGTTTTATCACATTTGTTTGCTACGCTTAACACTGACTCGCTCCTGTATTTCAGGGCCACATAAGAAGGCATAACTTGTGCGCGAAAGACGTGTTTCCTGTAGTGCGGCCTGGTCGTTTTACAATGTTGGTCTGATCAAGGCGGCATGCGGCGGCACGTTATGATAAACCTTGTTGGGAATGCTTAGTGAACACAAATGACACCTTTCTTACTTAAAGCAAAACAAATGATGATTTTCGTTCACTTTGCTCACTCAATCAGCATTTCATCCGATTCATTCATCATTAACAAATTTGTGCTTTTTTTCCATGATGCAAGTTCACTGTTACTCAATAAAGGAAAAAATAAATACTGCTGACAAAATTTCGGAAAAATTGTTTGCAAATTCCCTAGTTCAGCTTTTCTGTTTAAGTAAACTGAGAATTACTTTTGTTTAAAACCATTAGATCGTAGAATTCATTCATACTTATTTCTTTCTGAGTTGCCATGCTTGGATTTGTAGAATGCAGTTATCAGTAAACAAACTGCTTGTTCACTTTGTTGTTGTTCACATGGGTTGTTTTTCATCATTGCAGGAAGCAGTCGAGGCAACAAAGCGACAATTGCGCACAACTTTCTATTTGGAAACCAGATTCAAGTGGGTCATGAATCCATTACAATATGAAATAAGTCATTTAATAATGGTGGTTGCCAAATCGGTCTAACAATTTTAGACTTCGCGTCATTTTGTTTTAAACTGTTAAGATTTAAGAAAAACCGTTTCATTTTTGTTCTCAACTAATAAATTTAACTCCTCTGTGTGCTCAAACATCGGCGCATGGTAGCAAGAGAGATATCATGCAGCGAAATATTCTCATGCACCAAAATTGTTGCTCCTCATAACTGGTTGTTTTGTTACTGGCAGATTAATAAGTTAAGGAATTTATTAATGTGCACCAATGAAATCAGTTTTTCCTGCAGCAGAAACACTAAACACTTGCTGACACCATCCTGAATGGAAATAGATAGGTGTTGCCGGTGATTTCAATGTAAGCACGTTGCCACTAGCTGCGTATAAAGAGCTAATTATTGTATAACTTTAAAACTACATGACATAGTTCACATTTTCTAAAGATTAATTCTACAGAAAATTCTATCGAAGAGATAATAAAGTACCACTAATTCTATAGGTATCGCTAAGCAATGATAATAAGTTTTGCTGCAATTTATCGAAGAAAATACCAAATGTTTTTTTTAAAACTCAATGAAACTCGAAAAATTCGAGTTTGAAATTTTGAGATCGAGTCGCGTTTAAGCAACAAACTTAAACTCACACTAGACTCGGAATTTCTAGTTTCGCACCTCCTTGTTACTTGGAAGGAATTTGTGATTAGTTGCGGTTTCTGGTGTTGTATGTTTAGCCGCAGCGAGCGAGGCACACAATTTTTTTTTTTTTTTGGGGGGGGGGGGGCGGCAACAGAAAAAAGATGTGGCGAAATATGTATACCGCCCCCCTCCCCCCGCTACTTTTAATACCTACCACGTGACTTCCTGTTCCCAGTCACGAAGCTACCTGCAGTAGGCGTATTAATTAATATATAAGCTGCGTCATGCAAAGCACGCTTTGTGAACACGCCCCTTTCAGGTGTTGCTGCTAGCCAAAAGTGTAGATTATCGAGTCGTCAGCCAGACAGACACTAGGATGTAAATGTACAGTTTCAAAGAATAAATATTATCACAACGTTTCCCCATAACAATAATCTTATCATAGACTTTCTCTTGCAAGTTTTATCAACAGAATTTCGACATCGCCCTAGCTTTGATAATTCCACTTTTAAGTGATTACAGATATGCCTCTGGAGGAGTATTAACGATTCGAATCAACAACAGACATATGCTTGCACATGGAAATTGGTACAAAACAAAACAAAAGATTCCAGCCAGGTTTTGCCTTTGAAGTCATGGTATCAAACGCCATGTTAACCCCACCGAATAACAGTATGGACGTTAAAAGAAAAACTTAAAAATGGCTTAACTTGCTGTACAACTTTCAAATGCTTCATTAACAATTGAAACATTTGTTAAAACTTGGTGGTGCGAGTGATTCTTTATTCTTCATTATGGCTATAGACCTTGGCATTTCAAGTAGTATTGAGATTCTTTACTAACAACATAGTGAATCACTGAATCATCAAGACACACTTCACCAGGTTAAAATAAGCTAACTAGGGGCCAATAACGGCATCGCTCAAGATCGCTATGTCACCTTTTATTTGCTTTAGATCTAACGCGTAAAAGCATTAGTAAAAGAGGGCACGATGTTATCTCCCCCATTCTAAATTGCGATTGTTTACCAGTAATTTACTTGCAATCAGAGTTCCTGAAGATTTGGTAATAGATTGCCATATATGTTAAATAAACCCAAACTGTAAAATGTCGCAGCAGTCGCACACGGCCGAACAGACATTAATGGTTGAATTAGGCTCATGCAGATTGCCAAGTTTCAACTTCTACACAGCACGTAAGAGTTTACTTTCATGAATCATGACATTAGCAAGTAGCAGTTCACAAACCTTTAATCACTTTTTCCCCCAACAAGAATACGTTAAGGTGTTGCTAATCATGACTTAGGCTGTGAGGTGGCAAAAAGCTGCCTAGCTAAGTTGTAGTCTTTTCTCTTTTCTGTCACATTTTTTCCCCAACCTGCTGCTTGAAAACAGCAAAGTTCTCTCAGCAGTAAAAGACTTTTGTCTAGCACTGACCGTACACCCAAGTCGTTTGGGTAGGACTAACGGTGATGTTATTGATGGATATTGGCAGGCGACACACTAGCGTTGTCTTATACAGGAACATCCTTCCAGAGTTGATTTTAAGGCAACCCTCTCGAATGTCATTCCAGTTTCAGTCGTCACTTGGCCAGTAGACCTTCAAAAGTACTCGCCTTTTCAGAATTCATGCTCGCCACATACCAAATACGTCTTGCACAATGCATGATTTCTCCAATTTATGCATTTATAGAGTGTAAAATTGTCTTTTACCCCAGTACTGTTGCAGAAAAGGCTATTGTATAGCCCTTGTAAACCTGAGCATAACGCTGCAAACCGTTCGTCTCCAGTTTATACGGTTCCTGAGATATCGCTGTTTTAGCGTCATTTTCTATTGCTAGTCGCCATTTTGGCGAGTAGGACTAAATTCCAAGTCGCCAAATGGCGAGTAGCGACCGACATTGAAGAGGGTTGTTTTAAGGTCTATGTTCCGAAATGAATAGCAAAGAACAAAATTGTACACTTACATTCACACTAATTGTACACTTACTTACATTCATTACAATTATGGGTGGTGTTTAACTATTAAATAGAAAAAGAACGTGTAAATTCATTGCACAAAGCATTTTATAAAATGAAATGAATGAGTTTCAGAATACCAATTTAATATCTTTTCTTGCCATTAGATTCCGTTAATGAAGAATGTGTTACCCGATTGAATTTGTATTCATGCATTTTTTATGTTTCCCTGGCAAAAATACAAATATAAAAAATGCTTGAGTTATTTAAACTGTAGCTACGTTACACACTTAGCAGCAAGAAACGTTACAAAAATTGATAAATCTCGTTCTTTTCATGATGAGAAACGGTTCAAATAACGCTTAAATAGTCAAAATCGTTGCACTCCAATTCTGTTGCTATCGCAAATTTTCGACGAACTTTTCAAAACAATGGAAAAACGGCAAGGTTCATCTTCGTCATGCCGCTGCAGTTAGACCACTGATCTGTACGATGTTCACTATGCTATGGCTAAGCCTTTTTTTTTGAAACCGGTTAAAGTGGGGTGAAAGTGGTGCGATCACGTTAAAAATTGGGCTTAGACGCATAAGTTTTAAGATCGCCCTCTGGCTAGGGGTAAATTAGGCTTAGACACACATAAGCTCCAAATCTTATGCCTTGAGTGAGAGATGCCATATGGCATGCTGTTTTGAAGGTGGTATTTTGTCTCCCCTCATTGCCCTACGGCAAATCTTACCCCCTACCGCGTTTGTGCAAGGAAAAAGGCTTAGACCAGCAGTAAGATTTAAGTTTAACTTTAGCCAGTTGTCGAAATCAGGCTTAGACAAGGCACTAGAGGGGGCCTCTCCCTGATCCAAAACTGTATCATTAGCCCAGATTCCTTCTAAAGACTGACTGATCAGTCCTACTGCAAAGTGCAGGCACAGATAAAACTAACGTTGCCACACCTGCTCCACCCCCTCCCCCCCACTAGAATATTTCTACAAACTCTCACCCTTCTACCTCCACCCAAGACGCTGACAAATTTTAAAACATCTTCTCGCTCCCTACCACTACACCTCCCTCCAATCCTCCAAAACTTACCAACAGTCCAACATATGCTACAGAATTTCGTCTTCCTCCCCAGACTCCACAGGTCGTGTTCTCATCCTCCCCTTCAGCTATCCACACAAGATCTCTCAAGAGCCCCAGCACGTGCCCTACCCCTAAAGAGCAAAGCGCATCCCAGTCACCTAGGTATATCCATCCCATCCCGCCTAAACATTCTCTTGCTAGATCTTCTCACAGGTTTTCCATCTAAACTTTTTCTCTACAAGCACAGCTCAACCGTCAAAATCCAATTCCTCCACCCCTCACTACACCCCTACTATGTGCCCCAGGTTAACTTATACAGGACGGAAAAGCCAATGGCTCAAGATGGGTTAAATAAATACAGATGCAAACCTATTTACGTTGCCTTTTGGACTTTCATGTCAGACTGCCTGAGCGGGGAATCGAACACAAGAACTTTGAAATCAAAAACCGAGGTCCTACCGCTGAGCCATACTGACACGGCCTAACTTCACCACCAAATCTCCCCCCCCCCCCCACCTCGCTTTGGTCCTGTGCACCCCTTGTTTATATTGAACTGTGTCTGTGTTAGGGTTCACTGTTTAGAAAAGGCATTAGAGCTTGTATCCCAAGAAATTCAAAGATGTGAAGGTACAGAAATAAACAGATTAGAGTTCACGTGAACGAAACTAACTATATTTTCCATTCCCATTCTACAGAACAAGGATTGTTTTTATGTATGCGTATGTTTGTGGGTGTAGGTTTTAGTTTTTTTATTCGAGTTCATGTTTTGTGTGTGAAATTTTAGTACGTGAAATAAACCACTGTTTGATTTAGTGCTGTATAATATGTGCCCTTGTGCGTGGACGACATGGACATTGGTATATCACGATCCTTGTTCCCAATTGGAGTTGAAAGTATAGTTGTTTCGTTTTCATGAATCTATTTTTTTTTTATATGTGTACCTTCATAGCAGTGAATTTCTTGGGATATGAGCTCTAATGCTTTTTTTCTAATCAGGTTTAGTTAATTTGGCTTTTTTTTTGTTTATGTTTGTTTCTTGTTTCTGTTTGTATTCATTTTTATGTGTGTTTGTTGGTATGGCTTTTGATCAGTCTGATGTCTTTTGTTCGAGGGTTTATATTTGTGCACCTTCAAGCTCTTCATTCAATGGTGATCGATCTCTTTATCACTTGGTGGCAATACACTAGCATGTGTCTACATTTAGCGTGTGTCACCCTGATTCTGCATAGTTGTGACATTCGTTTTCTGGGAAATTGAATTTCTCCTTTAATGTACGTGCATTCAACATGTGTTTTCTTCCTCATGCATCCTGTCATTTATTTTGACAACTGATGTCGTAAAGCAAATGGTGATGTTTAGGCTCCCACGTTACCTTTTTTTTTTACCACATTGTTTCATTTAGCAGCAATGTCATGGCTTGACATAGCAAAACAATCGAAAACAATTCAACTGGCATCTCAAAGCCTATACTGAATAAATAAATAAGTCAATCATGTCGGCTGCCCAATTTTAAACACTAAGCAACCTATAATTTAAAACTGAAAGACTAAAGGGTGAAAACCAAGATCGTTTCATTTTGGTTATCAACAAGGAATTTACCTTTCGCCAGCCGACAATGTTAACTCGAATAAGATGCAACGACAATGTCACGTCTCCCGTACCCAAGCATCTTAACACCTCGTTCGAGTGAACTCTAATCCGCCTTTGTGCCCCTCGCCAATTGTTGCCCCATTGTTACATGCTGCAGCGTTGCATTCTGGTGCCTCTGCTGCATCCAGATTCATTTTTCTAAAAATTCCCGTGCAAAAGTATTTACACGCATGAAAGGAAAGGATAATTTAACACAAAGGATTTGATTTCGCACGTAGGTTCATGATTCAAATCATCTGGCAGGGACGTGCACAGGCACCCGAGAGGGCAGGGGCAAATTTTTTTTGGGAGTTTTAACCTCTTTTTATCCCCCCCCCCCCCCCCGGAATTTTAACTATTTCTGCCCCTCTTGAACCACTTTCTTAGCCGATATTGTCCTTTTTGCGTTTTTTAGGCTCTTTAACACCACCGCACCACCGAAAAACGGGCACTTTTCTTTTTTTGGGAAGGGGCACTTTGCAATGAGAGCAAGGGGCTAGCCACCCCAGTGACCACGTCCCTGTGACATCGGGTGCTAGTTTCAAAAAAGTTGACCATACCGTAATTTAACGGCATTTAGCAGCGTAGATGTTCAGCCCGACCCCCCCCCCCCCCCCACTTTTTAAGGGGGGTTAAGACGGTCAGAAGTCTCTTTATTACCCCACTCTTCCCTAATCTGCTTTGGATGAAAGCCTAACGTCGACTGCTATATAATAAATAAATAGTAGATTTGGGCAACCCGGCAACACGCTGAAAACTGACAACTCGACAATTTAAAAATTATTCGCCAAAATTAGTTTTCCGAAGATTTTAAGAGTCTCTACAGGATGAAAATCCCTGTGAACATTTACTCCAAACCAGGAAACCTGGCAGTCGGCCTAAACAATCGCCACAGCCGGCAGCAAAAAGCTTCAACGGCACTTAGGCAGTAAACAAAGCTATTTTTAGAACTCGATTTCAATTAATTTACTATGCAGGAAGCGACACGTATTGAGGAACTGATGCAAGGTGGGCGTTTTGTTGTCCGTAATTTTGGTGTAGAGTATAGTTTACAACTTACTTCATGTTTAACTAGTGTTTATCACAACGGAACAAAGGCATCACAACAGCACCAGACGAACAGGCACCTAAGGGACCGGTCATTATTTATGCCGGGGGGGGGGGGGGGGGGCAGAGCCGCAGGAAATGAAATCGTGACACCAAATTTTCGATGACCCCCTCCCCCTTCGAGACCCTGAAAATCTTGATCTCCGACCCCCCAGTCAAGGTCCAAAAATATTGTGACCCCCCCCCCC
>JAHWFP010057032.1:41183-56297 GCA_023313725.1 Lithobius niger
TGTGACCCCCCCCCCCAAAAAAAAAAAATGCGCTTTTCGTGTACCTATTGAGACGTCTGCAGATGATTCTTGTAGCCAAGATTAGTGCTGTAGCCAAATTAAGTAAATAGCTCTCCACACCGACCGTTACCATTAGTGGTAGGGAAACGGTGTCTCGTTTTTAACGAACAGACACGTTGGATTAAAAATGATCTATAAAATGTTCCTTACACACATCTGTTGTCGAGATTCGTACAATAAGTATAATGAATACACCGTTTGTTTGTATGCTCACATCCGTAACGTAATCAGCACCTGAAAGATTGAAGAAGCCAAGAAACCAGGTGCCAAGACTTCTCTACAAAGTATTTATTACAAAGAACATTTTGCCGGCCCCCAGTCAGGCCGGCTAAAAATGTTTTCTTTTTGCCTAAAACATACTTAACCTGATAATTTTAGCATTATATTCCTCGAATGTGATGTTCCCCTGGAGGTTTCTTGCGGTGCGCAGACGCCTGCTTGCATATCCCACTGCGCATGCGCGGCGCAGTCCTCCCTTATAAAAGTGAGAGCGTGGACGCTTTCGTCATTCATTTTACTCTCAATATGTCAGGCGGTGACTCGAGAGAGGAGGTAGGGCGGGAGTTAGGTTAAGTACGTTTTAGGCAAAAAGAAACCACTTTTAGCCGGCCTGGCTGGGGGCCGGCAAAATGTTCTTTCTTTATTGCCAAAATATATTAACCTGATAATTTTAGCGTTATCAGTTGACCTCGTCAAAATTGGTGGCGGGCACCGCCTTAATGGGCGCTCCGGGATGCAAGCAGGCTGTCCACCAAAAAGTTGTTGAAAACTTCTCACTTAGTTCAGAACAGGTGATGAAACTCGAAGTTTGGTCTCTTGCCCTCTTCTCCGGTTGGCTTGGTTCCGTCATGAATGGCTTGCTTCTGCTTCGTTCCGACTGCTTAAGGGGGATTGACTACAGTACAGGCTGCAATGATGGGATCTAGCCGGTGTAGTCCGTTTTCGTTCTCGACATTTCCCTCAGGTTGTGTGAGGTGGAGGTCGATGGGTTCCCTCAAGATGATGGTGTGAGGATCACTACGGTTGGAAGGCTTTGTCGTGGGTAAACGATGTGGAGGTTGCCTTGATTGTTATGAGTTACTGTGTTGGTCATTCAACTCCTGTGTTGTCCCATTGTTGCGGAGATTTCGTCAGGTTGCGAGTCAGTGAGGGGAAGAAGTTGGTTCCTTTTTTCTCGTCAGTTTTTTGTTGAGTTTGTGTAATGTCGATCTGGTTCATCTCTGAGAATATTTGATGAAGAAGTTTTGGGGTCTTAGGAAGAAAACTTGTGTTGGTGTAAGTCGAGGCATTGGGCTTTCTTCGGAGCCAAATGGCCGGAGGAGTTGGATGAGTGAAGGGTACCGTCGGCCTAAGGGCTGGTCGCCGAAGGAGGCTGAATTCGTGGGGCGAAAGGGGGCTGCGGTGTATTGGCTACGAAAGGAAGGCGTGAACGGATGAGCTTGGCCGGAAACAACCTGTGGGTTGATGGGACTGGATAACAGGATTTCCGGATTTGACAGGCGGATCGCCGAGAGAGGCTAGTTTTGTGTAGTGATCCCGGGAGGCATCTGGGATGGGACCATGGTGTTGGCTGTGAAGGGGTTCCGAAACTTCGAACAAAAGGGATTTGTGATTGGTGGAGAGAACTTCCACGGAGGGAAGGTTTAAGCAGTGGTAGAGCTAGGAGTGTCGGCCGAAAGTCAAGTATGATGGCCGAAAGGACGTCCGTGTTGTGCAACAGTTCCTGCCAGGCCGGGAAGAAGTGGCGGAGTCTTGTGCCGACCGGAGGGCAGAAAAGGCGGGAAGTGTCATTGTTGATTTTTGCGAAAGGAGCTCCTGCCCCCTGGCGAGGAGTGACGGCTTCGGTGGTCGGGAGTTGCGGCTCGCTTATGCTGGTTCCTTTGGCCGGAGCGGGAGCCAGATGGGTCGGACCGAAAGGGATATTGGTTCCTTGGCTGAAAGGACGCATTATCATTCGTGCGGACAGAGAACGGTGTAGATGCGGCCTTGTTCCGGTCGACCGGTGAAAGGCGGGAATTGAACTGTGTATTCTTCTGATAGGGGCGTTTGGACGAAGGGTTTTGTTTTTTGCGGTTTTAGTTTCCTTGAGACATCCAAGTGTAGGCCAAGAGTCGGGATGAGACCACGGAAAGGGTGTCAGACTCCTGAATTGGTTGGTTGCGGAGACGGTGGGCCGAGTGGAGACGTTAAGGTTGTTGCAGGATGAAAGGGCTAACTTTCGAACGAGGAGGGTGTGTCAAGAAGGGCTCTGATTACCCGGTTTTAAAGAATGGTAGGATGTCAGGCTTGGTTTCTGGAAGAGCTGTGAGATAAGGGGCGAAAGATGGTGTCTCTCTTCTGGGCTTGCGTCCGCGGAGAGTTTCTCGCACAAGGCGTTGGCGATCCTTGATGAAGGATGGTTCGAAGCAGACTTTTCGGGCTGGCGAAGGAACGAACAGAAAGGAGGGGACATCCCTCCTACGGAATCCACAGGCGTGTGAAGTGAAGGTCTGACACCAAAGGGAAATTACCAGTGGGAAGACACCGAAGGGAAGGCACCGGAGTCTGCGTTGAGCTGGACGGAGTTGAAATTAAGGGTGGGACTTGCAGAGTCGGAACGTCACATGATGATGGGCGCTGACCTGGCGAAGGGATGGGCGTGAGTGGCTGATGAGATAAATTACCAAGGAACGACCGAAAGGTGTAAGCCAATTCGGAAGGTGAAATGGTCTCGGGAATTCACGGGAATGGAGCCACGGTGTTTCCGGTCCCAGTGAAGGGTGAGTTGACTTGTCAAGGGGCGACCGAAAGGCGTAAGCCAATCCGGAAGGTGGGTCGGTCCCGGGAATCTGCGGGAAGGGAGACACGGCGTTTTCAGTTCCAGCGAAGGTGTCCGGAAGGTGAGTTATCTTATCTGGGAACGACCGAAAGGCGTAAGCCAATTTGGAAGGTGGGATGGTCCTGGAAATCCACGGGAAGGGAGCCATGGTGTTTTTAGTTCCCGTAAAAGGTGAGATGATTTGTCAAGGAACAACCGAAAGGCGAAGGCCAAATCGGAAGGAGGGACGGACCCGGGAAACCACGGGAAGGGAGCCACGGCGTTTTCAGTTCCAACGAAGGGAGAGTTGCCTTGTCAAGTAACGACCGAAAGGCGAAGGCCAATTCGGAAGGTGGGTCGGTCCCGGGAAACCACGGGAAGGGAGCCACGGTGTTTTTAGTTCCAACAAAGTGTGAGTTGCCTTGTCAAGGAACGACCGAAAGGCGCGAGCCAATTCGGAAGGTGGATCGGTCCCGGGAAACTACGGGAAGGGAACCACAGTGTTTTCAGTTCCAACGAAGGGGCTTGGCCGAGATGGAGATTGCCGAGAGGCGTCGTGCGGGACGTGAGATCATGACACAGTGGGAGCAAGACAGGTGACGTTCACCGTCAGCTGAAGGGAGTCCATGGTGACAGACGTAGGCGGCCGAAGGGTGAAGGGAGCCACAGCATTCCCTGTGTGTCGTGTAGCGGTGGGGTAGGTTACTGAAGGCGTTGTCCGCCAAAGGATGGAGGACCCGCCGAAGGTAGGTGGATCGGCCGAAGTTGGTGTGTTTGGTCCTGATGATGAACTTGATGGGAGGCCATGATTCCAACCGAAAGGTAGGGGTGAAACACCAGCCTGGACTAACGGAAGGTGGAGCGGTCCCAGGAAGGGACCCCCCCACGATCTTATCGGACGAAGGAGAAGAACCGGCAGAAATGAGTGGCCGTCCGGGCGGCAGCTTGAGACCAAGCTGTAAATATATTCAGCGATATCACCAATTATTTAGCGATGTCTGTAAATGAATTGCTGATATCTTGAAATACTTGTAGTGATATGTAATTCATTTCCTGATAACAGTAAATTCACTGATTCATTACTGATATCAGTAAATATAATTAGTGACGTCAGCAACTGAATTGTTGATGTCACTAAATGCAGTTCTATCAGTAAATGAATTCATATCACTAATAGAATAAACCTGTGGAAATGAAGAAATGCACTAATGATACCAGTAAATAATGAACTGATTTCTTGATATCGTTACTTAATTTATCAATATAAGTAATTCATTTATTGAAGTCAGTAATATAACTAATCAATTAAGAGATATCGCGAAATAAATTAGTGACATCACTAATTCTGGAAAAAAAGTAGAAAAGGTTTGCCATAATGTATAACTACTGAACATATGATAAAGCATAAAAATACCGAACCCAACCACACTACGGCAGTAGTTCCTTTTATTTGTTGGTTTGCTGAACTACTTCTTTTGAGGTAAGAACTTAAAATGTAATGATGGAAGATGAAGTAATGATGAAAATGAAATTATTAGTTGACAGTTGACGTACTTAGTTCATGATCACCATTTTTCCCTCCATCCTCATAGTTCAAGTTCTGTTAGCTCTCTGTAAGTTCCCCAGCAGATCAACGAAATACTGAGGAGCATTTCTTACGCAAAAAAGTGACCGCTAACCAAAAGAGAATTGAAATTTTTTTTACACCCAAGGAAGCTGAAAAAGTGAGTATTTTTATGCAAACTATTTTAAAAAAATTATTCATTTAACATTCATGATGCTAGAACCATAGAGGGCCCTTTTAGCACCATGTATGTTAAATCAAAAATGTTTTGTTGATCAAAACTTCCAGAATTTTTTGTTGAAAAAATACTTCCAGAATTCAAACTTTGGCTACATTTTGGAAAACAATTCATGCTGAATTCAAAGTTCTGGAATGACTGGCTATTTTAGCCAAGTAAAAAAAAAAATTGTGTCAACAGACACTGCGTGGAAAAAAAAACAAGTTCGCAAAAAAGGTTCCAGAGTTTTACGAAAATTGGATGAGTCTTGTTTTTGTGCACTTTATTAAGAACAGTTTTCCAACCGAAAACGTTATTGACTGAAGTATGGTGATAACATTCAAGAGATATGGATAACAACTCGCATGTCTAAAGGAATCTGCTGAGAAGGATGACTGCTTGCTGATCTGTCGATTTTCATCCATGGAGTCCCATCAGTCTGTTACCAAAAGAAAACTACGCAGTAGCTTTTAACAAGATCTTACACCAATGCAATGTCAAAAAGGTCACCTAATTCGGACCAGATAGCTAACATCTTCTTAATGCTGATACCCAGCATTGTTGCTAGTATCCACTTAAGATTACTGAGGAAGTACCCAGACATCTAAGGTCAATGTTAGATCTCAGCCTATCAACAAACCCACCCTATGCTTGACAGACACCAGTACGCACTTCTATTTTGGAATGTTTTCTGCGATAGCCTAGAAGTTAGAACAAGCAATAATCGGAATATGTTACTAGTGAATATGAGATTTTCCCTTACGATAGCTAGACTTCTGGAATATACTTGCATACCTTACTATCAACAGCTTCCTAGCATGGTTGTCAAAGGTGAAAAAAAAAGTATTTTTTTTTTGTATTTTAGGAAGGTGAAAGTTGTTTTTCTTCCCTCCCAGTAGAAGAAATTGGAGGTGTGTGTGTGTGTGTGGTGGGGGGGGGGGGAACAAAAAAAGTGGGCTCCAATAAGAATAAATAGCAAACAAATTATTGTTGCCGAGGGCAGTATGTTCTAATGCATTGATATACATGCACGATTACTTTGACTGCATCAGGGGAGGTATCAAATCAATCCTTCAAAGCTGTCTGGACAACTTAATTGTGGGAGTACCTGACGAGGTTGACAAATTGTATAGTGTCTTCCAGAAAGAATTGGAAGAAAAATGGAGAGTCTACCAGAGAACTTGTTCTCGCAAGGAGAATCAAAGTACTCAGAGTGAAATCCGATGAAACTGTGTTACTTATGGGATGTCCCTTAATGCTTTCGGCGCCTTTATTCCCCCTCATTTGCATAAAAATATACTCTAATTTATGCAATTTTTGCGTCACTCCCTGCTTCCCTGCCTTGCTAATCCATTGTCCTTTTTGGCGGCTGGCTCAGGTAACACGCGCTAGAGGAAGCGGGCGGGAATGAAAACTAACACAGTTTCGTCGGATTCCACTCTGAGAACTTCGATTCTCCTTGCGAAAACAAGTTCTCTGGTAGAATCTCCATTTCTCGTTTGCAGAATCCTCCTCACTGTGTTACTTATGGGATACCCAGATTAGTAAATGTGGCGCGGGGGCCAGACTACTTACCAATTATGACAACAGCCCCTTCGTCTGCATACGCTGGAGCACCTTACTGGCCAATCCCGGTCCTAGCTATCTATTGTAATGATTACTAAACACGGAGTAGGACGACCAGTTTGCCAACGCCATGATCTGTGAGGGTGAAGCCCCACACCCAGCTGCGGCCGATGTCACCGCCGCCCGCACGGAATGGGCACGAAAACTCTCCGTATTCACCCCTGCCGACGTCAAACACTCCACACAACCAACGCGCCAGCGTCGGCACCGGACGGTGCGGCTCGACATACGACCGGAATAGCCCACTTGGCCGTGTACCCGTTGCTCGAAAAAGTTCATCACGCAATTTATATGTCCGGTGTATGTACGCCTCCACGTACCGGATCGCATCTAGTTGGTGCTCTTCATGCCGGTGGAGACGCAGGATTGGCCACTGTACAGCCGTCTTGTGTTCCCGCACCACGAACACAGGTTCTCGGTTACAGGGGTGCATAAAATTCTTACTGGACAAAGTTTCCCACAAATTTTTCCTACAGATTTTTCAAATTTCCGCAGCCTTTTACCATATAGGCAATTCAATTTTAATTGAATTTCCACAGTTCCCTGAAATTTCCCGCGAACCTTGTTCTGGCATATTCTGCACAACTGCTCGGTTGTTGATGTCACACCATTCTAAACTCAACCGCGCCAACTCGCTGGCCCTATTCCCCAAGGCTATGGCGAGCAGCATAGCCAACTTGTAGGATAACAATTAAAGGCTCAGATGCTTCGGGGGGTGCAACATTCGCAAATAACTGGCTGCGTCTGCTAAGTCCCAGATTACTACATACCTAGGCAACGGTGGGCGTTTGTGGAATATGCCCTTGAAGAACCGCTTAACCAACAGCTGCTGCGACAGGGCAACCCCGTCCCGTCCCTCATGAAATTTCGACAACGCAGCTACATAACCCAGGACAGTTCTGTACAGCAAACCCTCTGCGAACAATTCAGCCAAAAAATGTACACAAACCACGATAGGCGCAGCCACACGATCTACCCCTGTTGTGCCGCACCACTGCACCCAACGTGACCACTTACCCAGATATAGCCTCCTAGTTGACGTCGCAATATCTGCTCCCACAATTTCCTTGGCCGTCTCTGACAACGTGCACACATCCTGTGAACGTCTACTGTCTTGTACACACCGGCACCTCCCCTGGGAGGGCGTCTCCAGCAGCATGGGTTCAAATGCACACAAAGTAAACAAAAAAAATCTACGCCGGTCGCTGCCCTTGCAGCGGCGGCCACGCCCCATCCGGGCCTACCACCACTTGGATCCACGCCCCCGGGGCCGTCACACTTGCCCCGCCGTGGGGAGGGGGGGGGGGACCACACAGCAGAGACATTGGGCCCGTAGAAACACCACTGATGAGCACTTGGCCACCGACACCTCCTGTTATGCTTGCTTTAGCAGGTCAGACAATTCCAGATCACGTCCATTAACGTAGGCTCTCTGGCCATCAGTTCTAGTCGCAACTCCTCCGCGAACGCAAATTTTAGCCGATCATGTCGAATGCCATACATTTTTAATAGTGCCTATACCTGCAAGGTCGTCGCATCTACCAGCACCTGTGTGAGATGTGATTGCCAGGAGCTACCAAAATCCACGGGCGTCATTGTGCATAATTGCAATGCTCTTAGCATAGGCAATAGCACTAAGAAAAAGTCTGTCCCCATCAAAACATTATCGGTGAATTCTATCGATGACGCTTGTCCACCGCGCCGTAACACCGGCGTTCTTGGAGGTACAAATTCTTGCTTTAACGCGGGGGCGACCACTTATCTGTCCGATATCACCTCTTTTTCTGCTTTGACAAATGTTCGTTCTTATGCTTCTTCCACCACTCGAGCACTACGGCATCAACGTCCCATATTGGGCACTTAGGCGTTACTGCCCCGGGCAATCTTGGCCTTGGCCTTCTCCAACTGGCAAATTCACTGGCATCGCTCGCCCGCTGGCGCCGTCCCGACAGACCGGTCCGTCATTCTTATTCAATGCCAACAATTCACTCGCATCCGGCCAACCTACCGGATTCAACCAACTAGCACCAATTTCGGTGTCATCGCCGTAATTAATCTCATTTTCGTTTTCGAAAGGCCCTTGCCTGTCATCTGCCTGTCTAGGCTGAGCATAATTATTTTTGTAACAAGAGCTTCGATCCCGTTCCCAGCCTGTGGGTCGGATTGGAAAATACTGGTCCCGTTCTGACCACTCATTCTTTCTGTCAAATTCTTGTAAATCATTCACCGGCCCATTCACTTTTTGTAATGCGTTTCGCAATGCCACTTGCATTTCAGCGCCGATTAATTTAGGTAACGCAGAAATCGAACCCGCCAAATTTCCCCACGGAATTAACGGTTCCCGGCTCTCGGCCACGTTAGGCCTAATGGTGCCGCCATTTTCTCCCGTCTTTTCAAGCACGCTACTGACGGCTTCGTTTACGGGAGTTGTTCGTCCTCCGTCGCCATCAGCTTGGTAATTGACTCGCAGTCTTAGGTAGCTTTTGCTTCTCTTCCCTAGGCATGGCTGCATCCAATAATCCTCTTTTCCTGTCATAATATCTCTTGGAATCGTACACACAACCACCTTGTGCCACGGCAAAAAAGACAATGGATTGGCAAGACAGGGAAGTAGGGAGTGACGCAACCGGAAGTGACGCAAAAAATGCATAAATTAGAGTGTAATTTGATGCAAATGAGGGGGAATAAAGGTACCGAAAGCAAAACGGGATATCCCATAAGTAACACAGTGAGGAGGATTCTGCGAATGAGAATTATGTCTTGCAAATGGAAAGAAACTGGTCTTTAACAACAAGACTAAAATTGCGGGGCCTGCACCTGCTTAATTTTAGTTTTTATTGCCTAACCGAAAATGTACATTACCTATTTTTATAGCGATTCCCTCCTTTTGAGCTATTATTCCCCTAGAAGCTTGAAAGTTGGCTTCCCAGCCGGGCTTGTACTACTGCGCATGAGCAAGGATGGGCTGGCTATATAAACTCGGCGCAGCCATCCGATGGCATTATTTCTCCATTGTACCCAGAACCTAGACAATGGAGGGGAGGCCTGGGTGGGAGTTAAGGTAATGTATATTTTCGGTTAGGCAATAAAAACTAAAATTAAGCAGGTGCAGGTCCTGCAATTTTTGTCTTTTTATAGCCGACGAAATATACATTACCTATTTTTATAGCGGACTTTGTAACCCGGAGGAGAGCTAGTTTGCTGTCCCCTCTTGTACAAGCCGGCATCCCCGGAAACTAGTCCCAGGCTAAGACAACTCTGAGTCTCGAACCAATTTCATTGATAGCCGAAACGATATGCGGACCGAGGAGTGATCCGTTGTTTCGGAAGGAAAAAATCCTTGAGTTGGGTTGGGAAGTGCGGTAATATGTAATATTTATTATTATTGATTAAAGAAGTAGAAGAAGGAACCGCAAGCAGGGGTCTTAACACTGTGGGGTACAAGATAGGAAATTCGAAATCGCTTACCTTGTTGGGAATGATGGTGTTCCCAAGTGTGAAGCGGACAGGCGGATGGCACGTGTCGTCTTAAGTTCTTTAGGAAACTTGAGGAGCGGACACCGTCAGTAGGACGGTCTCTGGAAATTGTGTGAAGTGGGCAAGCGGATGATGAGTGTCCTTATGATCAGAAGACGTGAAGAGTGGACACCGTCCGGATGTGGAAAGTGAGAATGTGCATGGTGAGCGCATGACACGGTGAACTCGCAGCAGATGTGAGGAGCGGACACTGTCCGCAGGACGGACCGTGGTCAACTGGAAATGTGGAACACTGTTTCGAAGTTGAATCAATAAGAAGGCAGCTGGTTGGTGTAGGACGAGGATTGAAAGGAATGATTTACCAGAGGAAGAAGAGACGCTGGTTGTTGAATGCTAGACACTATGTAAAAGGGTGAAGGTATTTTTCCATAAAGCTGAAATTGTGAGGATACGGTCCTAACAGGGAGGCGAGGATCGCGATTGTATCGTCCCCACATGGGAGGCGGATAAGCGGAATCCATGCAGAAAATCGTTGTGTTGAGGAACAAGAGACAGACGCGAAAAACGCATTAGATGCAAGAGGGGCGGACGTCAAGCTGTCCGTTGTCAAACTTGGGTTGCCATCTGTTGAACTTTAGTTTGTTTTTGTGTTTTAAACACAGTACAATAGCGGAGCCAACTGCGCATCCGCGTTTAGCTAAAAAGAAAAGGTCACAGCAAGATAGTGTCTTGTGCGTCCTGAGGATGCTTACAACAATTGAGGGCCAGAAGGGTAGGGACGGTAACAGTGAAGGAGCTGCTTGGTAAAGCGCAGCTAGGGACGGTGACGAAAGTATGTCCACAGGACGAAGATGAAGCGGTGAACGGATTGTGGCAGAGGATGGGACAAGTCTTAGACGGTGAATGTGGGAACGGGCACAGTAGTAGGTCCTTCAAGGTGGGGATGCAGGAATTGACGAAATCCAGGCGTTGTGTACACGGAGCAGAGCATAGTTCATACAACGGTTTATCAGTTCAAGCTCATGGGAGTATGTATCATTGAGAGCACGGAGGAGTCTTTGCGTACATAAGGCAGGTAGAAAGCGGATGGTCGTCCTGGAGGAGGTTGCTTGCGAAATGTATGGGATGTGGTCCGTAATGGATCGGCCCTTGCAAAAAGTACCTCTAATTGCTTCAGACGGAAAGGAGGACAGCAGTACTAGGAGGATAGCGGATGGATCCTTGTCCGAGGAGAGGATGGATCGGTCCTTCTCTCAGCTGCCCCTGAAACCGGAATGAAGGTGGCCGGGAGCGAAGCTTCAACCGGGAGATCCCTGGAAGCAGAGAGCATCCTAATGGGGATCATCCTAAGATCGAGGATGAGTAGGACACGTCCTACGGGATGGTGAAGCCTGCTGGTCTTGAGGACCAGCGGAACCGAAGAGGGTTTTTTTTTGGGACTTGGGAGTTGTACTCTGTTGTTATTGGATTACTTCTTACACCGTCATCTGCTCCAACCAACCACTTTCGAACTTGAATTTCACGTGATCATCTCGCTCAAGCTTTCACTGTCTCTCAAATCATTCACACAAGTTTCTTCCCACTAAGTGGGCTACTCTAGAGAATGTAGACCTTTTAAAGTGTGTTGCTCCATGGACAGCGACTCAAGACGTATTAAACGTGGATCCCTGGAAGAATTTGACCGAAGGAGTCACTGGCCATGGAGCAATACACGTTAAAAGGTGTCAGTTTGATGAACATCCAAGGGCCTGCATTCCCTAGAGTAGCACACTTGGTGGGAAGAAACTTGAGTGAACGATTTGACAGACAATGGAAGCTTGAGCGAGATGATCTGTGCAGCCTGGAGGCTGCAAATGTGGCTAAATTCAAGTTTGAAAGCGGTTGGAGCACACGATGATGCAAGAAGTAGTCCAATAACAACAGAACAGAAGCCTGATGAAACACTTGAGAGGTGTTGAAAATTAGCTGGACAGTGTTCGTGTCCGTGATGTGAACTTACGCGGTATTTTTTGGTGTTATTTTTATCACGAAGTAACGAGTTCCAGAAGTTTGTTCGTACAACGAACATAATTTTAATAATACTACATACAATCTTGATTTAGGGCTACATTTTGAACAGTTTTTGACAAGTTACAGTCTTACTACACGTCCACCGGCCAAGTAACATCATAAGCACTTCACCAACTGTCGGAAAAAAATTTTCTGGAGCCAAACAGTTTTAACATGTGGGTTAGCCATTTATTCAGTCTCTCTTCCAAAAAAAACTTGTTTTCAACGTATTGATTTGTCTCTTATACCAATCAAAAGGTATCGATGACATGATTAAAATGGGGTATTGGAATTTAAAAGCGGTAAAAAAAATTACAAAACTTTGGAAATTTGGGAAAAATTTGTCCACAGCTGTCATCCACTGTCCCCGAATCTGCTACGGGGTACATCACTAACAACAATTCTCCAGACATTTTTCAGTTTTTATGTGCGGCCTTTGTCCACACCTTATCTAAGTGGTCTCATTTAAAGGTGCTTACATCCATTACATCCACTAAATGTTCACTTTTCGATGTAAACGAATTGTCACATTTCTGCCCATGTAAGTGTGATGATTTTCCCATGGTATGCAATTGAAAATAGGGAAAGGGTAATTTGTTTTTTATTGTTGTTAGGTCCTTAAACAAATTGAGGTGTTACATCACAAAATACAATTAATAGAGATACAAACCTATTTAGGTTGCCTTTTGGACTTAAAATGTCAGACTACCTGAGCAGGGGATGAACCCACGACCTTTCAAATCAAAAGCCGAAGTTCTACCACTAAGCCGTACTGACAAGGAAACATCCATTGCAGCATTTAACACTTCGGTCTTTGGTTTCAAAGGTCGTGGGTTCAATTCCACACTCAGTCAGTCTAATATTTAAGTCTAAAAAGGCATATATTCAGGTTTGCATCCGCATTAATTTAACACTTTTTAAACCCATTTAGCGTTCTGTCCTGTTTAACACCACATAATGGTTGGCTTTGCTGCAGAATGAGTTACCTTGCGAGACAGTTGCGATAAGGTCAGACAGTTTATTTTTTAGTGACAATCTTGCAAAAAATTAACTACTTTAACCTTCTCATACGCCCATTTTAATTTATTTTTTTCATAAGAACAAACCCCATTCTGAAAAGGACGATCTGTAAACTAACTTCTTCAAAGCTAAAAACCACTGAATATTGTGCACACTGCAGCTTAATGTCTTGTTCCCGACCTTCCGCAGCACCCCCCCCCCCATACCATATTTGCTTGTAAACATAATATTCTGCTGCAGAAACGGAGATGCTCAAGCAGCAAGCCAAGCTATGATGTGTGGCTGACACGACTGCAAAGGGTAGCTAGCACACTTTGTTGTTGAAGTTGCTTTTAGTTTTTATCAGTATAAACCATTGCAAACACCCGCCTCCCCCCAACAAAAAATTTAAGCACTTTTAAAGCATTTGGAAACTGCTTTCAAGTTTTCCAGCACTAACTGAGTTTTCATGTTTGCGTGAATTCTGGTCACCGTACTACCGGATTTTTAGAGGGGAACGCATCCCGAGGTCGTCTAGTTATGCCACTGCACACATTCTTTACACTTCTAATCCCACATGTCCTAAGAAAACATGGATGATAACAATCAGAATACCAAATCTGTACCACTGAACGACTCGCTTTTAGATGATTATATTGGAACAATGGAATGTGCACAACCAGTCAAAACAACCCTCTTGAATGTCAACACAGCAGCAGTCCCCACTTGGCTTGGAAAGCAATGAGACAAGATAGCCTGATGTTTAGCACAACTGTCTCATGTGCACGAGTCCCTGGTTTGAGCCTGATCTCAGCCACTCCTAATATTTTCAGACAGAGAAGGGCCCTGCCATGCCTCGAGCTCATGGCGAATGTTGCATGTAAAAATTAGAACTGGCTAGCAAAAGTGTCCCTTTCGCCTTCTGGCACGATGGACCTCCAAGCCTTGGAAAGCCATATCATAGCTTCTACATGCCCACATAAATCTTACATGGTGACTGGTCAGGCCCCCCCCCCCCCAATTTATAATGCTGTATTGCATTGCACCTCCAGCACTTTACAGCATAGAGTCAACCTTCACGAATGTGAATTGTGTGGCACTCGCCATTTGGCCAGTAGACATTACAATGTACTCGCCATGTAGAAACAATCTTATCAGTTGCGCTGCTACTTAATGATTAAATATTGTTTGCGCTACAATCAGCTAAATTGACTAGCAACAGTATCGCACGCTTGGTTGGAGAGCCCTTGTAATTCTGCAAGCAATGATGCAAACCGCTTGTTTCTAGCTAATACGGTTCCCGAGATATGATAATTTAAGCAATAGGGTTAGTTATCAGTCGCCATTTGGCAAGCAGTTGTAAAAACCAAGTCACCAACTGCCGAATTTTCCTCGTCATTTGACGATTGGCGACCGACTTTGATGAAGGTTGGACAGAGCCCTAGTACAATCTGAGCATAATGTGAAAAATCGTTGCTCCCCACAAGGTATACAATTTCAGCGCTTATAACCATTTTTGAATCGAAGTTTAGCAACTCTTCGACATAACAGGCTAAACGTGTAAATAATTTGCTGGTACAAAAAGCAAACTTCAACTTCTTGTTGAAATTTACTTTTTATTTTGTGCTTGTGAACCACACACATTTGTAGTTCAGTCTTTTCATCCAGTCTTAAAATCTATTCAAAAGACTGGGTGAGTGTGACATTTACAGCTATTTTCTCGTCAACACAACACGACTACTCCTTAGCTAGGTACATTTGTATTTACTATGTACCATTTGACACTGTTTGTGTAAGATTAGGAGTAATTTTGAGGTGACCCCTCTCCCTACCATCGCATAAGATATTATTTTTCTGTGGTTTTTTTTTTAGAAGAGGGCAAGGCTGATTTTAAATTCGTTTTAGAAAACATTCACATGTTTTTTTCTAATTTCCTTTGGAGAGAGACAGTAGGGCAAAATATAACTTCTGACTTGAGATATGCATGTTGACACAACTAAGACAGTTGCAAGAAGTTGCATGGCTTTGTCTGGGAGCGTGTCAAACTTCCAAGTGTGGAAGGGCACGAAGTAAGACCAGTGCTTTAAAGCAACGTTTCGATGCTGCCATCACCGGCACTCAATAACGAGCTGGAAGGAAGGAAGGGAGGTGAAACAATGTCAGCATCGCGAAACTTGTGGTGAAAAAAACACCTGATGACAGAAGCCGGGGCCTAAAATCAAAGGCAGTGTGGAAAGGAGGAAAATTAGGAAGATTTTGGCTGTAAATTATTTGCAACCAAGAAGTTTGAGCTAAGAGGTAATAGTGGCATAGGCCTTTTTTTTT